>JAOWBN010153512.1:0-18578 GCA_028565015.1 Pinguicula moranensis
CCATAGCTGACCTTGATGTCTCCACATTTCTTGAGCCCCTGGATATTGCTGCTTCCCCTGTCCCTACTCCATCCTCTTCTATATCCTTATCTCCTTGCACTATTTGCCCACTTCCGTCCCCTTCTCCTCCTTCTCTTGATCTTATCTCTTCTGATAGTGCTACCATCCCTTTCATCCCCTCCCCCAATCCCTTGCCTTCTCTTTCTGAGCCTTCTTTGGTTCCTGTTCCTCCCCATGTGCTTGGATCCATCCCATGGTCACCCGTGCTCGGGCTGGTGTGCTTCGTCCCAAGATCATTGCTGATTACTGTGATGTTGTCCCAGCTGGCTTTCTTATTGCTCTATAAGCCATTACCGATCCCCATGGTTTTCGGTCTACTGCCTAGCACCCTGCTTGGATTTCTGCAATGGATGAAGAAATCGCTGCTCTCCACCAGAATAACACTTGGGAGCTTGTTCCACGTCCCCCTCATGATAATGTTGTTGGATCCAAATGGGTCTTTCGCACCAAGTATCTTCCTGATGGATTTGTGGAATGTCTCAAGGCTCGTCTTGTTGCTCATGGTTTTAGTCAAGTTCCTGGCTTGGATTATTTTGATACTTTCTCTCCGGTCGTCAAAGCTACTACCATTCGTGTTGTTCTCTCTATTGATGTCTCTTGCCGATGGCCTCTTCGGCAGTTGGATGTGAAGAATGCCTTCCTGAATGGGAACCTAACTGAGGATGTTTACATGGAACAGCCTTCCGGCTATGTTAATCCTCCTTATCTCGATCATGTTTGTCACCTCAAGAAGGCCTTGTATGGGATCAAACAAGCTCCCCGAGCCTGGTTTGAGCGGTTTAGTACATTCCTTCTCACCTTTGGCTTCCTCTGCAATCGTGCTGATACTTTCTTATTTATTTTACACGGGAGTCTTATGTCATCTACCTCCTTCTCTATGTTGATGATATTATTATCACTTGTACTAGTCCTTCACTCCTGCATCGCCTCGTTAGCCGTTTGCATTCTAAGTTTGTGCTCAAGGATCTTGGTTCTCTCACTTACTTTCTCGGTATTGAAGCAACTTTCCTTGATGATGGCCTTTATTCTCATTCAGATGAAATATGCTCGCGACATCCTTAGTCGAGCTCAGCTTCTTGACACTCGTCCCGCCACTACACCTATGGCTGTCTCTCAGTATCTTTCCTTTGCAGGCAAACCCTTGACTGATCCCACTATGTACCGTTCTCTTGTTGATTCCCTACAGTACCTCACCATCACTCGTCCAAACTTGGCATATGCAGTCAACTCCGTGAGCCAGTATATGCATACTCCTACTTATATCCACTTTCATATTGTTAAACACATTCTCCAGTATGTTCGTGGCACTTTGTTTAAGTGTCTTCGGTTTACTCCCTCTGTCGTTCCTGGTTTGTTGCTTGCTTACTCTGATGCTGATTGGGTTGACTGCCCTGACACTCGCCGTTACACCTCTGATTATGCTATCTTTATTGGTGACAATCTAGTCTCTTGGAGTGCCAAGAAGCAACCCAATGTTTCTCGCTCTAGTTGTGAAGCTGAATATCGGGATTTTGCTACGGCTATTGCTGAGGTTCTCTGGTTGCGTCATCTTCTTTGTGATCTTGGTGTAACTTTGCCACGCCCTCCAGTTCTTCTATGTGACAATAAAGAGTGTCATCTTCTTGAGTACAAACCCTATAGCTCACAAACAAGCCAAGCATATAAAGGTCGACTATCACATTATTCGTGAGCAAGTTCTTGCTGGTACTATCAGTACTCATTTTATCTCTTCACAACCCCTGGTTGCTGATATTTTCACCAAGAGTCTATCCCGTGAGTTCTTTGAGTTCTTTTGGTCCAAACTTCATGTGGTATACAATCCCACGCTCAGCTTGCGGGGGTATGGGGGTGGGGGTGTTGCCCCTATGAGCAACCCAGTTGGCCCAAATTCACAATCTCACATTCAAGACACCTCAGGTCCAACCCATGAAGAAGAAGACTCCAGAACTATTGCTGCAATCAACAAATCTAGCAGAAATCTTGGCTGGTCACATGATCTTTTCAGAATACCAGGTCAACTTGCACAAACAAGACCATGCTTCGGTTTTGCAGAAATCAAAATATCACAAGAGCTTAGCCAAAACAAGAATTTACCGCTAGATTAGATTGAGATCAATTCATCTATTTAACATGGTCAATAGCAATGTAAAATCTCAAGATCTTCAATGGAGAAACGTAAATTTTATAAATTCAAATTTCTCAAGCAACACAATGCAATGCTTGTCTTCTCCTAAGTTGATCTAAACTAATAAATGCACACACAATTCACCACTAAATAAAGCACACTAGCTTACCACTTGGTTAGTAAACTTATTTGTTTAGCATATTCCTGCGTAATGATTTCATTTCTTACTCATGCGTAATGAAATCGTAAGATTAAAATATTTGTAATGATTCCATTTAATCCGTTCGAACGATTAAACTCATGGGATTAATTATGTGTTAATATATGTTTGACAAATATTCTGAATTTTTATTGTTAACTACGTGTTAACAATTTAATTATACGTTAATTATTTTTATAATATTTTAGTATTCTATTTTTATAATAATTATGTGTTAATAATATTTTTATGAGTATATTAACTTTGTGTTAATAATTTCTTGGTGATAATTATGTGTTAATTATTTTATTTTAGAAATTTTAATTATTCTGAATATTTGACTGTGTTAAAATTTTGTAAATAAGTTTTACCGATATATGAGTATATCTTATGTCATATGTTATTACCAAATATTTATTTATGCATGTGGTAATTGTTAGAATTAGAATATTCTCAGATTTTATTCTCTTAATATGTTAATTCTGCATATCACATGAATTAGGACAATTTCATATTATGTATTCTGAATATGTTAAGAGTTTATTATGTTAGTTAATAAACTTTCAGATTATCTCTGAAAATAATTATTAATTATGTGTTAATAATTTATTTCGATAATTATATTACCATAAAATTTTGAATATTAAAGAAAATCTGCAGTAACCATGCTCGTGGGTGAATGTGTAGGGCTGGTTTTTAATAGTAAATATTGTGACCCCACCAGATATCTGGGCCCTCACTAGAAATGACAAGTGCTGTCTAAGAGGTTGATTTTTAAGTGGAACCTAGTGACCCTATCAACTACCTACGTGCTTGTTGAATCGGTTCAGGATCTTATTCGGATTTATTTCAGATTTTTTGATAGATCCGAAATTTTCTTTTAATTATGTGTTAAAAGAAACCGAATTGTTACACGTTATCAATTACATGTGCTAATTCGTTTGGCTATAAATGCTCTTATATGTTTTTAACCTGAATTTGTTTCATTACGTGAAAAATTAGATTTTATTACAAGTTCCTGGTTATGTTGCATGTGATGATTATGAGCTTAGCGGAATTTTTGAACGTGTTGCAAGATCAAAATTTCTTTAAAAAATTTGATTTTAAAATTTTGCCTAATGTACTTTTATTTTAAATATACTTGTAGCTTTGACACCCCCTAGTATGATTAGTGAGCTCTCTTCCAACGATAAGTTCGATGGAATGGACTATGACATCTAGCACAGGAAGATTCAGTATCTCCTGAACGAGAAAGATGTCCTAGAGCACATTACTACCACCATGGTAGAACCTGAGAAACCAGGCGAGATCTATGATGCCTGGGCTAATAAGGATCATTGTGTGCTATGTTATGTTGTATTGCATACACGACGACCTGATTAGCCAATTCGAAGAGCACCCCACAGCCAAGGTGATGGAGCATTTCATGGGACCTTTTCCTAGTTCAAATGGAAATTTGTACATTCTCCTAGCTGTTGATTATGTTTCTAAGTGGGTGGAGGCACTGGCCACCAGGACTAATGAATCTAAAGTTGTGGTTAATTTTCTCAGGAATCAGATCTTCTGCAGGTTTGGCATGCCTAAGCATTTGTTGAGCGATAGAGGTACTCATTTTTGCAACAGAACGGTGGTCTCACTGCTTAAGAAATATGGAGTAGGCCACAAGGTTTCAACATCTTACCATCCTCAAACCAATGGCCAAGTTGAAGTCACCAAGAGGGAGATTAAGACCTTCCTGGAGAAGACACTGAACCCCAGCAAGAAGGTCTGGAGCATGAGGCTGCCAGATGCACTTTGGGCGTACAGAACAACCTACAAGACACCTATAGGCATGTCACCTTACAGGTTAGTTTTTGAAAAAAAAAAACTGTCATCTTCCAGTGCAGATAGAATAACTAGCCTATTGGGAAGTGAAGCATCTCAACATGAGCACCGAGAAAGCAGGAGAAAACAGGAAGTTGCAGCTGCAAGAACTAGCAGAGCTGAGGCTGGGTTCATATGATAATGAAGCCATATACAAAGAAAGGACAAAGGCCATTCATGACCAGTTGATAGCTAGAAAGGATTTTACTGTGGGAGATCAAGTCCTGCTCTACCAGTACAAGCTTAAACTATTCCCAGGAAAGGTGCAATCAAGATGGAGAGGTCCATACACAGTAGCTGAAATGTTTCCTCATGGAGCAGTCAACATCTTTGAGACAGATCCAACCTAGGCCTTCAAGGTCAATGGCCATCAGTTGAAGCTCTATAGAGACATTCTACCCCAGGACAAAGCATTGGTTCTGATGCTTCAGGACCCCATATATGAAGACTGGAGATCAACAAGTCCAGCTGAGACATTTAAACCAGCGCTGGATGTGAGGCAACCCATTGTTTTAAATTTTTAAACTCATTTACATTAAGTCATGTTATTAGATTTCTTTTGCATTTATTTGTTTGATTAACGGTGCTTTTTGCAGGAACTGGTGAACCAACATCAGAGCTCTGACACTTCATCAGCTCCATGACGATTCTCATTCGTTCTCTGCTAACCAAACCACACTCAAAGTAAGCCACCACATTGGAGCCTTCATCTTTTCTTTCTGTCTCGGTAAGCAGTTGAAACTACATGAGTCATGGACTGATTTTCTATCTGAACTCTCACCCATTGATACCTCACACTATCAGATGTTTGTGCACCACATTTTCACATCATAGAATACAGCATCTGTCATACAAAACACCCACTAAACTTCCTTGAACACGAGCTATACCTTAAATTGTCATTTCAGTCCATCAACTCCACATAAGGCCTAACTTGCTATCCTACTTACAGACATTAGATAAATTTGAAACACTTCACACATGACACTACTCACTTGTGATGCCACCCCCAACTCATTTTAAGAAGATCTCTCAATATGCACATTGTTTTAGCAGCCTGCCGTGACTGAAGACTCATTTATAAATAAGTGTGGGGTAGGGGTTGATCTGTGATAGGTGGATCCATTCATTCAATGGCACAGAAGATCATCTGGCACCATCAGAAAGAGAAAAGAAAAAGAAAAGCATCTTGCCTTAGCATGGTTCTAGATCATGGCAAAAATTTAGAGGCTGAAAAAAATTCAGAGAGGAAAGAAAGAATAAAGCTTGGATGACAATCTTTTAAGGCTCCAAGGCAAAAGTGAGGATAGGTTTAGGAACCAAAGGAGCTGTGTAAAGTGATGGCTCTTACAGTAGAAGCAAAAGCTGGGATGCTACGCTCTAGTACATATAAGCCCCCATCACGTCGGCCGGTGGCCACCACCTGTCCCGTATGACGATTCTGAATGGTAAAACATTTATCAATGAAAGTAATGGCTATGAAGAATCTAATGTTAGTTTGCTAATGGATAGTAAATTTGTGGTGAGGTGAGGGATAACAAGAACTTCTAATAAATAGAAGAGATAAAGCAGAAGAGACAGTACCAGTGTGAGTAATAGGTAAAGGAGCTCCATTTACAACCACCACACAAGACTTACCTGTATAAGATCAAGAGTATTCACGGAGGTTTTCATATGTTTAAAAGCACCGGAGTCCATGTACCAGTCAGATAAAGTAGTGGATAAAGGAAATTGAGAAGTATCACTTGAGAATCCAAAAGTACCAGAATTCGTAGGAGACATCCCGAGAAATTGGTGCTGACCGTTGATTGGGCTGGAAATAGAGCCTGGCCCACCAAAAGATTTATTTGAATTGGAATGTAATGAGAGCTCATTAGAGAATTGTTGATGTCCACCATTTGGGCCCAGAAAATAAGGCCTGCTGGAATGATATTGATGCTGCCCAACATGTGAGCCCATAACAGGTGGCCCGCCAGAATTAAATTGTTGTTACCCCAACATGTGAGCCCATAAAAGGTGGCCCGCCACAATTAAATTGCTGCTGCCCAACAAGTGAGCCCATAACAGATGGCCCGCCGGGATGAAATTGAGAATATCTAGTGTGACTATTAAATGGACCCAATCCATTTCTCACTCCACCAAAATTAACGACATGGCCCATTCCACCGAGAAATGAAGGAAACACTGCGTGAGTTCCATTCGTCGAAAAGTGGTCATGTCCTAGGTTTTATCCATTCATACCATTCGTCGAAAAGTGGGAGGTCACCGCCAAATGAGCTTCCCTGGCAATTATCGGCGAAATGACTATAGATTCCACAAATTTGACACCGAGGCCCTCTCGGATCACGGCCACGGCCCCTGCCATGCAGTTGAAAATTCATGGGTGCTGCGGGGTTGAAGGTTGGTAGGGATGTCATATGGTTGTAAGGAGGTAATGGGGCAGCAGATGGTGGTGGAGGGACTGAAGGTTGAGCGACAGACAGATTTGATGTCGCGGTTGCTGCTGAAGAAGCGGATGAAGGAACTGAGGCTGTGAACGCCACGATGGGTTGCGGGGCAATGGTGCGGTGATACAAAGCCTCAAATGTCTCTGCACTCGCCACAATATCATGGATCAAAGGAAGAGGAACCTGTGATAGTTGAGATCCAGCGAAGATGGCAAAATCCAGTACAAGGCCTCTGATGAACCAATGGATTTGATCAAGCGACGACATGGGCCGTCTCAAAGAAGCTAAGTGATCACTAAGATTGAGGAAGCGTAGAGCAAATTCTCGGATTGTTTGGCTTTGCTTCTGCAGCTTCTGCAGTTTGTCATGTAGAGCCAACTCGGTGGAGGGTCCAGACTAGGAATATTCTTCTTCTAATTTCTTCCAAACATCCTGAGCCGTGAGACATTTGTTGATGACCACACCATGTGCTCCTTCAGTGAGTGATGAAATGAGGAGTAAGTAGAGGCGATCATCAATATCCTGCCATGCCTTGTATGCCGGATTAACCTTGAGTGGATCAAGAGTGTCTTCAGCTGATGGTTCGGAGAAATAAATATAGCCATTAAGGTTGTGATGTTTAAGAAGGTGGTAGACTTGATTTCTCCAATACAGATAGTTTGATGAAGATAATTTTGTAGTGACGAGGTGGGCAAACTCTGTGTAGGATAGAGTGATGGTGGAAGGTGGCTGAGGAGCATCTGGGGCAGCCATAGATTTATGTCTTGAAGTCGTTCTGTAGTTGGCTAAAAATTGAAATCTTGAGGTTTGTATTGATGTATGTGAAGTGGATGAGGAATGGTGGCTGTAAATTGGGAACGACAGATTTGTAGAAGCAGAGGGTATAAATTTGGAAGGAGATTTGAGATTACAGGAAAGAGATGCAGCAACAAGGAAAGTTAGTAAGCATGATAAAGTGGAATGAAATCAAGGATTGAGCAGCAGAAAGGGAAATAAATATCAGCAGAGTAATGAAGAATAAACGCAGAAGTAGAAGCAGCAGAATGGTTTGAAGGATGAAAGACTGCAGAGAAGAGAAAATAAAGAACAGACGCGGAAAGGAAGATAATGATGGATCAAACGCTCTGATACCATGACGATGTGCAAGGTAATGCACATAATTTGGATTTTTGTGTAAGGCTTTAAATTAGTGCATGTGTGAGTGTGAGCAGAATTGAATTTATGGAGGAAACAAAACAAAATTAAATATCTCCATTAAACTGCCATGAACATCTTCATTATACACGTTTGTTTTATATAAGCTTACAATAGTAATCTGAAAATGGTAACTATGATTTATATGCTAATTTTTTTGATTTGTGTCTCCATGATTGATGGCTTTTGCTTTAATGGTTGCTGATTTGTCCTTGTTGGATGATACCATAAATAGGCCATGAGTCCATCCTAAAATAGGTTTGGAAAGATTAGCTGGTGCATCCTTGGAAATGTTGTTTGCGATATCCTTTTTATCATTCTGATAGTCAACACAATCTTAGCATTTCTTCCTAAATTGAGATTAATCTTAGTTGTTCATCTTTATATTTCCACTAGAATTAAGATCAATTTTAGTTCCCAAAGAAAGAAATGAGATGGTGAAACTGGCATTAATTTCATGTTTAGCGGCTGGTTTCTATTACAAACTTACCTGAGTTTTGTGCCTTGTCAATGCATCCACAAGATTGTATGTCTTCTCGCTGTCCGGACTCCGGAGTCCACTGTCCTCCCCCGAATCTATTTGATGAACAAAGGAGAACAGGATTAGAAAGTTTTGATGCGTTTTACGAATGAAAACTGATGAAAAGAGACCTACCTGACAACCCAGAAACCATAGCCATCCAGGTGCCACGATTGGAGGCTGTCCTCATTATTCTGGAAGATAACTTCAAGGAAGTCATGGAGGGAAGTTCCCAAGACAAATGTCCCTATTGTCGCACCATTTCTGGATGGAGAACTCTGAATGGAGTTAACACTGAAAATACCGGGGATGTTGAAATAATCAGCAAAGCTTCAGTGAAGTGTCCGGGTTGATGTAAGAGACTCCGTTGACAGCATATCTTCGTATCCCACTGATAACAGGTGCTGAGTTTGCCAGGACAATTGTTCGTGCAGGGATAATTGTCCTGTAATGGAAGGATCCCTGAGGGTTAGGCCTAGCTGCATTTGAGGTTAGATTCCACCTGAAATGTAAACAAACAAAAGATGGAAACAAATCAATAATTTTGCTGCAATGTCTAGTAATAATATCCGAGAAAGCAATGTACTTGTTTATGTTTTATACCTGTAGAATCGAGCTTGATCCATAGACCACATAACATCATTTGTCGGATCAACTGGGACAGGTCCAGACACAGAAACCATGGAGTTTGAATAATGCAAAACTGCAGTGGTGGCCATGACCATTTATAAGTATTCCATCAGGGAACGACAGGGACTTCCCTGTTTTCAAAATTTGTTGCAGTACCTGCCAAAGTAAGACCACAATGTTGATGTAGTAATAAAGAGGGAGAGAGGAAAAAAGCTTAAAATCAAACAAGTACTAATTTGCACTGCAACAAATTTTTCCACATTCCTATCAACATCCCACCACACTTTCTCATTTTATTCAAATCTCATTTTTAGCCTTATTAGCTAGAAAAGTTGTTATTTTAGCCCCAGATTGCTAATGACGATTCCTCTTTAAAGGCTGCCCAGAAAGAAAGATACTGATCATCTCTTTTTTTCGGTTTTACCGATAATAAATTGGTAAAAATTGAAATCGTACCAAAAATTTTCATTAATGCTTTTTGGGAATCAAAACCTAACCGTATTATCGAAAATCCGATAAAAATCGGCATTGGTATCCGTATCCTGTCGGTATCGATAATACCGTAAACTGATGAGATTTTTGCTCACCCCTAATGTGTCTTAACAGTTAATGCCACGGTTCAGTTTTTACAAAAGTAGAAGTTATAAGTGCAGAATTTTTAACAGGTTCTTGATGTTTCCCTTCTAGAAAATATAGGATGTTTTGCATTTTATGTTTCCCTTCTAGAAAATATAGGATGTTTTGCATTTTAGCAGTTAGCACAACCCTTCTATTCATAAACACATTAAGCAAACCATTTTCAGCATGAAATGAACTTCCAGTTTCATATAAAGCATCCAAAGAAATCGAGTTTCTTTTTAAATATGGTATATACCTAACTTCAGTTAAGCATACACTCCTACCATCAGGCATCAACATATTTATAATACATGAAACATTTACAGAACATTTATTATGGCTATCCATATACACAACTTCTATTTTCGACTGATCAAGTTTTTCAAACTAGTGCTTGCGTTGACTCATGTGAAATATACACTCTAAGTTTAAAACTCATTCAGAACAGGTAAGATCTTCAAAAACAATAAGGACTTCAACCAAATAATCAGAAAAAAATAACACATTCTCCATCTCACATTTCTTTCATCCACTTTTTGGTGTGGCTTTTTGTGGGGTTACACACCGTATTTTGATTGTTTTTTATGGAAGAAATAAACTTCTATATCAAAGCTTCCGCTTGCATACGAGAATTCTTATCAATTTGCAATGCACCTAATTCTCAAAAGAATAGGAATTAAAGAACAAAGTGATTCCTCTCAGGTTTATAATAATAATAAACCAAATGTCCTCCTTTCACAATGAACGACCACGTCCTTTCATATGCAAAGGGGCGGCGTTCGAGTCCTAACTTGAATCAATTTAAAACACTAAGAAATCTAATTTAAATCAACCTAAAAGACTAACAGTTCAACCGACTAAAAATATTGAAATAATTCAAAAATAAAGTAAAAGAAACTACTAGAACTCTACTTGGACTAGGATTCCTTTGGATGAAAGAGCCCACTCAGGCTAGGATTCCTTTGGATGAAAGAGTCCAACTTGGGTTAGGATTCCTTTGGATGGAAGAATTCAACTTGAGCTAGGACTTCTTTGGATGGAAAAATCCAACTTGGGTTATGACTCATTTGGATGGAAAAATCCAACTTGGGCTTGAACCCCTTTGTTTTCGGTCATTCAATGGAAGGTGCGCCATCAATGATCTTCAAATGATTGATCCTATCAATTGCTATGTTTTGAGGAATGGATTATAGCATTTGTTAGTAAAGGATTCAATAACTAGAGAAAATTAAAAAAAAAAAAAGCACAATGACCATGTTGGTGATCTTAACAACCCTCATTCTTGTGCAATGCAGAAATGCAATGCTCTAATTGATCAGAAACTCACAGGGAGCATTGGTGATTTATTTACTAGAAGAACCAACTAACATAAGAGATGAATATCCAGTTCAATTAAATCCAACTGTTGATTGTGTTCGATTTCTATTGAGACAAGGACTGACATTTCGAGGTCATGGTGAATCCAAGTCATCATCCAACAAAGGAAATTATTCTGAACTTTTCCAATGGCTTGCTAATAATAATGAACACGTATAAGACGTTTTATTCAAAAATACTCATGGAATTTCCAATTTGGTTTCTTCTGATATTCAAAAAGATATTCTTATTGTTGTCGCTGCCAAAACAACTTGAGCTATTATCAAATATCTTGGTGAATCACACTTTTTTCAAACTTGGTTGATGAGTCTCAGGATGCTTCAGTGAGAAAGCAAATGGAGTTGTTCTATGGTACATGAATCCTGAAGGAAAAATCATTGAACGCTTTATTGGTATTGAGCATGTTCGTAGTACAATTACCGTTGAACTTAAGGATTTTATTTACAAATTATTTTCTCGCCATTGTCCTGTAATGGAGCAAGCAATATGAAGGAGAGATTAAATGTTCAAAAACTCTCATTTTATAAGAGAACCCATGTGCTTCTTACATTACTTATTTTGCTCATCAACTCCAACTAGGTTTAGTAGTTGTTGAAAAATCCCTTGATGGAATTCAATATCATTTTGAGATTGCAGTAAGAGTAATGAATACTTGTGGAGCATCTTGTAAGAAGCTAGATTATCTTAAAACCAGACATCATGATAAACTTCGTGAAACACTAAGAGAAGGACAAATTCCATCTGGTCATGCACTGAATCAATAAATTAGCTTGTAACGAATTGGACATACACGTTGGGGATTGCACTATCTCAGTTTGGTAAGTGATGTAGGCCGAAAAAAGTCTGATAAAAGGTTCATCAAATTTTGGGCCTGTCCACTATCGCATGGAGGAGATTCGCCAAGTACATAGGCCATCTCGAAGACTGATCATGCCTCAAGGAATCTACCTTGCACCTTCATATGCAGGTTCGAGGAGAATGACCTAATACCGGCGATGAGCTCCTTCGAGATGGGCACATGCACTCCCTTGACAGGGACTTGACGACCATCGCTCACAAGTGTGGTATGCGGTTAGCTATCACATCACTACCATGAGGAGAAATGGTTTCGTACCACCAATAACAGCCCTCGAGCTAAGCACATGTATTCTCCCGGCAAGGATGGGACAACTGCGGCCTAACATTCCTATCTCCTCGAGCCGTCGACAAAAGAGATAACAAGCATTGACCACCGAAGTGAGCCCTGCGATTTACTGTCATGTTCATAGGAAAATGTTGGTTTACCCTTGTATAAACTGAATAAATAGGCTGATTGACTAAATGAAATGATGAGCAATTCTTGAAAAATACAATCGAGTATATTTATACTTATTTTCTTATATCTCCTCTCTCCATGAGTTGTATGGTGTAAATCATGGAAATTAGTGAAGCACAAACACACACCCTTCGCACAATTTTTTCCTAGTTTCATCATTAGCGCCATCTATGGGATCTCATACCCATTGAGAAACTCTTCCTATATGCAAAACTCAAGATGATAAACACACATCTGCCAGAAAACATGCTAGTCATTCTTGGCGAGATCTTGCAGGAAAACCATGAGGAAACGTTTCCTTCAGAAAGAGGAAAGTTTGCCTTCAAGAAAAAAGGAAAGAAGGACACTTCTGGACTAACCAAGCCCAAGGAAGGGAGCCTAACCATCTCTAATGTCATCTCGTCGAGGGAATTCCATACAAAGCCCAAAGAGATTATTGCACAAAAGGAGCAAACCCCGACCAACCATTGAGGAAACGTCCTGCTTCAACCCTCGAGTGAGTATGGGGAGAAGGAAGGTACAAAACTCCTCTCCCTTCTACCCTTATTGGAAGTTACACATTAAAAGGGGAAATTTGTGGATAGCTATAAAAACCGATTGAGGATGCATGCAATTCCATACCTATACTCGGAATCAACAATGAAACTTAAAAAAAGCAAAAGTTATATGACCACGCCTTAGAGCAGAGTCTCGGATGAAAAGAATATTGATCTCCTTCACCAATTATCAACATGATCACTAGGGGATTTACGGGAGAAATTTTGTTAAAGAATTAAAAGAGGAACGCCAGGAAGGAGTCCTGCTAGGCCACGATGTAGATACCTCCCTGAGCCACCATGGGTATACATTTTAGGGAAGAAGAAATCCTGGAGGGCCTCCCTATGTACGGACCCATGGTGGTCATGGCCGAAATCCGAAGACTCGATGTAAGGAGAATCCCTGGTCTACCAAGGAAGTTCCACATATACTCTATCTTAGAACACGTTGAATCGGATGGGTTGGGGAAAGACCGTACTAAACCCAATTATGACTTCGTTCATGGGATTTAGCAGGGTGGATGTTGAATCCTTGGGAGTCCTCGAGGTGCCCATTGTGTTGGGAAGAGGCATGAACACTACAACACAGGTACCCAACTTACACTAGTTTTGAGCCATCGTCTCTACCTACCACCAACTCATGAAGTACCCCACTTGGGATAGGAAAGGTGTAAACCCAAAATAGTGACTTCCCACAGTTTCCCCAGGGGATACTCTAGGGCATTCTGAGGAGAAGGTGAGACGACGGCTACCCAGCATCACCTCTGTTGAATGTCCTAGAGGGTAAGACACTCCATATGCAGGTGCAACACATTTTCCACTATGAAGCCAAGGAATACCCTCTCAGGGAAGATCCTACCACAAAGTTCGAGGATCAAAGGTCGCGACTAACCGAACTTGTTGAGGAGGCACAATGTGTAGGATGGCTACCCAACGTAGTTTTTATGCCTGGGGAAGGACGCCCTCTTAAAAAATTCCTCCATCCATCCTCACATTTTGCCTTCCAAGATTTCATGCTCTGGGTTCGGAGAGTTTTCCAAATCTGGAGAAAGGGTAAGCTCCTTGAGGTTATCATTTCTCCAGCGATCCAAGTGCGTCCGATCGAAGGAAGCACCAATCATGTCCAATTGAGAAATGAGGATTTTCCAACACTTCATCCCCTCAAGGCGGCCAACCTTAGTATATGTCTGCTCAAAAACAAATTCTTGAAAGCACTCTTTGAGGACCTCCTCTCGGCACTGTGCCATTACAATCTCCAACACCCCTTGCAGAATTTAGAGTTGACACTTTAAACGTGGTTCCTCCTTCTTAGATTTCGCACATGCTTGCGTTCCTGGTGAGTTCTCTGTTGTATTTTCTCCACCTATTTGAAGAGTTGCTCGGTAAGAACTTGGGTTCCCATTGACAAGGTTGCAACCTGCATATGAGGGAAACAAGTTCTTATAATGAACGAAAGGAAAGTAATACAGTACAGAAGTTAGGCCTTGAGATACATGGAACAATTTCTTATAAAGAATGAAAGGAAAAGGAATACAATAGAGAAGACGTCTGTTTGGACCATCGTCAGAGTTAGAAGGCTATCTAGTGGTTTGTTGGCTATGGGAACTTCCTAATTGAAGAAAAGCTCACCGATGTAGAAGGTCAAACTCCTTGTTCAACACCTCCGGGCTTACTATCGACATGAATTAAATACCAGCTCGAGCAACCGCCACCGGGGAAGGCGCTTCATCTCTCTTATCGCTTGGACCACATTTTTTTGCCTGTGTAAAGGGAGTATGCTTGATGAGAGCAAGAACAGAATCCGATGGTTGAGGAAGACTCATGCAAAGTGCTAGAGGGTTACCTGCTACCAGCAAAAGTAGGTTGATCCAACCTCAACACCATCGAAGCATTAGATCCTTGAATCTCCGGAGTCATCGGAGGAGTCGAAGACCCAACTATTTCCAATAAAGCCACCGAAGTTGCATGCCTTGCTCTCTCAATCAGATTGGCAATCGCAGGAAATTGGAACCTTATAAAAATAACAACAACAAGGAGGCATTACATGATCAACCCCACATACCTAGAGATCCTGAATACTCCACAAAACTGGTGAGAGGTGTGTCTGGGCAGACAAGTTATCCAATTTTACCTCCATAGTTTTGAGAGACGTGTATGGGATCAAGTTGAAAAACTGGGATAGTTCTAAATGAGGGCAAAAAATATATATATAATTCCTAGCATCAAAAAGAAGGGGAAAAGATTGCACCACGCCCTCACCGTCGCGAGGGTAGAAGTTTACCAAAAGCCATTAGGGGAAAATGGATCGAAGTCAAATGAGAAGAAGTTAAATATGACATGGATATTGGACTCCATGGCCAAAATTTGGTAAATCTCCAGGAAAGCGACTAGATGAGTACAGTTGTTGGGCGCAAGCTAAAATGGAGCCATACAGCAGAAGCGAAGGAAACCTTGGATAAAAAAAAAGAGAGGTAATCAGAGCTCTCCGAGGAGTTGTACCTCAAACATGGAAAAACACTCGCTAAGGGGCGGGTGGTTCAGTCCTCATGGGATGGCGCCACCAATCCGAAATTGGGAGGTACACGATATCTCCTCCGGATGTTCCTCACCCTGTCCCCAGTCATGGAGGAACTTGTCCCTTGCGCAGAGCACCGCCCTTGCCCAGGCGATGGAAGAGTGGGAGTTGTTCATGACAATCTCGTTCTTGTCGATCCTAGTCATGTTTCTTCAAGTGAAACCCAGAAGCGACCAATGAAGCTTTATGGAGTGCATAGTAGGCAAAGAGGAAGGGGCAACGGGGAAAGCAGAACGCCATGATGAAATCGAGCGTCAAAATAAAGGAACAGAAAGAGTACAAGGAAGACGAACCGCTACCACAAAGCATTAGTCACGCACACAAGAAAATTACAAAGGCGGGAAAATGCCAAAAAGTTCAAGGGCTATATAGTTATAACCCTTAAATTTGATAAATTCATAATGTGAACCAAAAAAAAGATTGATAAAAAGTCCATCAAATATTGGGTCTGGCCACTACCACGAGAGATTTGCCAAGTACATAAGTAATCTCAAAGATTGACCATGTCTCGAGGAATTTACCTTGTACTTTCATATACAAGTTCGAGGGGAATGACCTCAAACCAGCGACGAGCTCCTTCGAGATAGGCATATGCACTCCTCCAACAGGGACTTGACGGGCACCACTCACAAGTGGGGTATGCGGTTAGCTATCACATCACTACCACGAGGAGAAATCATCTTGTACCACCCATAAGACCCCTCGAGGTAAGCATATATGCATCCCCCTTGACAAGGATGGAACCATTGTCACCTAACCACCGCCAATAAGTGGGCCATGCGGTTAACTGTCATATTCATAGAAAAACATCAATTTGTATAAACTCTATAAATAGGTTGATTGTCTAAATGAGATGATAAGCAATTCTTGAGGAATACAGTCGAGTATACATACACTTATTTTTTTGTATCTCCTATATCCGAGAGTTATATGGTGTAAATCATGGAAATTAGTGAAGCACACACGCACCCTTTGCATATTTTGTTCCTGGTTTCATCAGTAAGACCCTCATCTATGTTTATTCTATACTTGAGCTGCTTGAATTTTTTTATGGAGGATGAGGTCCTTGTAGAGAAAAAAGTTGAATCACGCATTTTATTGGTAGTAATGCAGTCACTTGAGTTTGTGCTTACTATGCATTTAATGATATCTGTGCCGGGGATCACTAATTAGTTGCCACTGGCATTACACCGAAAGAAAAAGACAGAGAATGGTATATGAAATTATTGTTTGTGTCAAAGTACAAACTTTAATCATTGAGGGATAATAGCTGGAATGAACTGCTTAAAGAAATTGAGTTTTGTGATGTTCATGAAATTATAGTTTGCAATATAAATAAATAAAAATTTGTAGTTATTGGACATCCAAGATGAAGACTTCAAGAGGAAAACTAACTTGTATTATTATCTAAAGGAGTTGTTTTATGTTATTTTTGATAAAAAAAAATTGATGGAACTAAACCGTAGTTTTTTTTAGGCGAACATGGAATTGCTTTGTTTTGTGAGATGCCTTAGTACTAGGGGCTCCTTCTCTGATTTTAAGAAAGAAAATCTCATTAGTCTTCCTCGATTATATTCCAAGGATTTTTCACTATGTGATTTGGCATTACTTGGTTAATAATCATGAGACGTACATTTTCTATGTGGGTTATCACATGGAGTTTTCTGATATGGATGAAATTGCATATCTTGCAAAGAAGATGGTACAAACAAGAAAACACATTTCAAGAAACCTTGGGCTCATATTAACATGAACGGGTTAAAACTCTCATAGATGCAGTCAAGGTTAGGAGAGTTCTTCACATGCTTATTGGAATAATGATATATGATACTTATCTTAACCACTCGTCTTGGTTTGCTTGGCTATAAAACTAACAGTTTGATTGGAACATCTGGTGTTGGAAAAACATTTACAAAGAAGGTAGTTGAGGCGTTGACATACTGGTAAAATAGAAAACGGAGAAAGAAGTTTTTGTTATTGCTTATTTATTGTTACAACACGGAGAATACATATATAAGCTTACTTATTGTGTTAGGTGAGACTCTCAATGCGAGTCCACCTAACACTGCTAATAACACTCCCCCTCAAGATGGCGAAAGATATCAATCAAGCCCATTTTGTTATAAAACCTATCCAAGTTTATTGCATTAATGCCCTTGGTGAGACAGTCAACAGTCTACTCTTTAGTAGCCACATGCCTCAGCTCCAGAAGCCCGTTGGTTAGCTTCTCTGTACTCTGCCTCAGCTCAGCTCTGTACTCTGCCTAAACTGTAGAACGGGCAACAACTGACTTTTTCTTACTCATCCAGGAGAAGATTGCCTCCTACAAACATGCAGCATCCACATGTGGACTTTCTGTCATCAACACAACTAGCCCAATCTAAATCACAATACCCCTCAATGCTTACATGCTCGTTCTTCTTAAAGATCCATCCCTTCCCCAGTGCACTCTTCAAGTATCTCTGGATCTGGTACACCGCATGTAGGATCTAGGGTCGATTTCGAAAAATTTCGAACGTGTTCACATTCGAACCAAGTGGTGAAATCAAACCCAAACATGTTTAATCTGTGCTCAGGAGTGAAAGGATAGCCGAACTTACCTTAATCCGGCGATTTGGTGAAAAAATCATAGAACTTGTACTCGAACAACCGTGATGATGTCGTTCACGGAACCACTAAAGTAGGAGGTCTCTACCCGGAGCACTCCCTGGCTAGGGAAGGGGCTGCTAGACCCGATTTTTGGTGAAGTCATGGCAGAAATCGAACACCTCGATTTTTCTTCTCTATTTCGGTCAAAAACTCACGATGAGGATCAAGAATCGCATAAGTCATCTCTTCCTCCTTATTCGACCAATTAAATGAGAACAATTAATGTCTCATTTGGGCTTTCAAGCCCAGTTCAAGATTTAAGTCATTGGGCTCGAAAAACTCGAACCCAATTACAATCACATTGTAATTTACAATCACATTGCAATTAAATTGGATTCGGGTCCCACCGACACCCAATTAAATCCCGTCCATGAAATTTGTCAATTATATCTTACATAATTAATTATTTAATTCTTCAGTTCACCAGATAGAGCGACCTGATAGGATCCATATCTAAATCGGTACTATCA
>JAOWBN010153623.1:0-18576 GCA_028565015.1 Pinguicula moranensis
GTTGGAATGTCCACCACAACCATGGGAGTAACATCCTGAGCACTGGCAACCATATGAGTATCAGTTAGATTATCCACTAGTAGAATGGAAGAGGCAGCCTGTTCACTGGCACCTGACTCACAAGCCTGTTCACTGGCACCTGGTTCAATCTCTTGTGAGTCAGGTACTAGAGTAGCATTTTCATCTAATGTTGCCATGGAATTTGGCGCTCCAATCTCCACCAAAATTGCACTATCTTGTTGAGACTGGGGTATCTGAGTTGAACTAGCAGATTGAACAGCAATAAGATCATTCAATCCCACAGGAGGTGCAACCTCTGTGTCTTGGGATAATTGAGATATTGACTTTGCCCACCAATTAAGTCTTCCCGGCAGACACAATTCATTCTTCTTATCAGTTAAGCCTTCTTAACAATTTTGTGTGATCTCATTTCAGGAGGGCTAGCCACTTGATAATCCGTAGGGTTCCTTTCAGATTACTCTGAATCATCTATAGAGATATCCTCCCCAGATTTCTGTTAAGCCCATCCTGCATTTGAGCTATCCGATATATCCCCATCTTGATCATCCCATACAACACAGTTGAATTTTGTAGGAATCTCCTGTACATGCATGAGATATTGTTCGCCATTTAAATAGAGATTAATTCAAGGGGGAATCAGCTTCCCTATGGTGATTTCCACAAGCAACTGTGTAACCTCTAAATATCTCCTTTTTGTGGTGGTGTCATCTATACGTATCTGTCTATCCACTGCACTTGCTATCTTAATCATGGAATCACTATTCCAGGCACTCAATGGAATACCATATATCTTGATCCACGTTTGGCGCTTTAGAGACAGTGGAATCTCAGCACTGCTCAACGGTATCAAGGGACCACTAATCCAATTTAGGAGCCAGTTTGTATCATTTAACAGGAGTGTCTTGAGATCACTTATGTCCTCCTCCCATAGGATAACTCTTGCAGCATCTAGTGGACTAACAATTATATTCAGATATCTCGCCCTTCTTAGGGCAATCTGAAATTCCCTGAATTTATCTAGGATTTTCAGGGAGCCAACATATAGAGGACCTGTCCAGGGGTCTGTTTTAAATTCCAGTTTGATGGCCGGATGAGGCTTATCAGATTGAAGATTAGTCTTGAGAGTATGTTGCAATGCCCCTACATCCAACTTGTTAGGCACAATCCACCGACCAAGAAGCTTCTACATTGTACAAGAGGAGACAGATTCCAGAGTGGCTTTCTCTACATTAATAGTCATCTTGAGGGGTAATCCTGCCAAGTTAGTGCTTAGTTTGATGGAACCAAGCCATGATTGTTTAAGCTACCCCTTAAGTGCTTCTATGTCACGAATATTTTCAAATTTTGCAAATGCAAAAGGCAAACCATTTCTTCCCAACTTTCGGGCTATACACACTCTTTAGAGTACCCTGGCTTCCCTGTTTTGCCTGTACTTGTTCTAGTCTGCTAGAGGAACAGTCATGGGGATTATTTGTGATAAATAATGTGGCTGCGGTGTGGCCACTAGCTGGAACAGGTTTCGGTCCTAACCTCGCATGGGTCGGACAAATGTCTTTAACTCCCAGAGACTCAACATATGATTTTTTGTGATTTACCTTTCCTTGAGTGTGCGAGTGAGCTATTATTGTTTTTCCAACATGTAGTGCTACGCGGTGCATCTTCTTTAGTTGGTGTGACGGAATCTGCCAGGAAAATGTTGGAGACATGGTGACAAGAGAAGGTGGGTGGTTGAGAAAAGGTAGGCTCCTGTGCACGTGAGGCAGCCTTGGGGAGTGGACGAGATAGAGGGGAAGAAGACGACTACTTTATGGCAGTTTCCTCCACCAGTTTCATTGAAGAAGATAGAAAATAGTGGAAGAGTTAATGTTCATGCAAGGCGCGGGCATTGAGAGAAAAACTTTCAAAATAAGGAGAAGGAACTTTGATGGTATTAGAGACATGATAGAACTAAACCTAGAAAATAAACTAATCTAGACAAAACCTAGTTACCCCCCCACTGCCGTTGAAACCCACCCAAAACCATTGTTTGTGGTAAAAATGTCTGAATCCGACCATTTCTGGCAATTTATGGCCTGAAACAAGCCTGTCCGCCCGCCGCCCGTGCCTGCTTGCAGCCATTCACAATGATTTCATGACAAGACTCGTGCTCCCACGCCGTCCACACCGTTTCTTGCCCCTCATAGTGCTTCTATGGCCTAATCTCGATGAAGACTCATAGCGCGCCAACGTCTTGTCAGGATCAAAGAATTCACACGACTGTCTGATTTTTGAAGAATTTCAAGGCCTTTTGTCCCATTTTTTTTCCAGATTTTCCACCAGATCCGTGATCTCAAGGGTCCCCCTCGTCGTCGGATCTATGATCTCCACCGCATGTTGTCCCTCCACACGCAATCACATGCCACACGCGCTACTGTCTGCCTTCACACGCCGCTGATTCCCAAAAAAAATTTAGAATCTTCTTTTTTGGTAGCGTGTCGCATCTGTCATAGCTATTTTCGTTGTTTTGGAATCGTTTGATGGATATTTGTGTTTCTGTGGATAAGAAGGAGATTAGTGATTGCTGTGTTTCTGTGGATAAGAAGGATACTTGAGTAACTAATTAGGCGTTATTTGAGGATTGATGTGAAAATGTTATTTTTGGTTTGATGGTTGAATGTGTTATCGTCTTCATGGTGTTAAACTGTTGTCGTGCTGCCTTGGAGATATTCTTGGGTTTGAGTTCTGGAGATGTTATCGATAACACGGTGTTGGATTGTCGCCGTGCTGTCATGGGTTGGATATGTTTTACCCTTCCAAAGTTTGTCTGCTCCTGGTCGGAGTTGGCATCTTTTGTTATGGGACCAGCGAGAGGGTGTCTAGCACTTGGCCAGGGGCCAACAAGATGGATATATATGCCTGCGTTGGAGGAACTGCCAATAAGAGTGTCTAGTATTAACTTTAGAGTGTCAATGCGATTGGGGAGTTGTGACAGTGAGACTTCGGCTCAAGAGGAGTCGAGAGCGTTCAATAGGGATGTGATTAACCATGCGTTGGCTAAGGAAGTGATTAGCCATGTGTTGACTAGAGTGGTGATTAGTCATGCGTTCGCTAGGGATGCGATTAGCCATGCATTGCTAGAGTGGTGAGAAATTGTACGTTGGCTAGAGTGGTGAGAAACCGTACGTTGGCTAGAGTGGTGAGAAACCATGCGTTGGCTAGAGTAGTGAGAAGCCACACGTTGGCTGGAGAAGTGAAGAGCCATGCATTGGCTAGAGAAGTGATAGAGAAACTGGATAGACCAGATCTGAAGAAAATATTGTGTGGCCCAATCTGTGAACATTAGACGAGCCATAGTAGAAGGAGGATCTGGATGAGCCACTGTTTATACAACTGGAAAGCCATCAACTATTGAGTTATGTGTCAAGATGAGTTTAGCGAAGTCCACCTTAAGGGGGAGTGTTGGAATCTTGTTTATTTGATAGCATCGTATTTATTTGATAGTTGTCTATTGGTTTATACAGTAGAGTTCTGCAAGATTTGTGATTCTAAATTTAGTAAGAATTTGGTTTGTAGTACTATATATATCCTTTGGGTATTGTTGAAAAAAGCATTGGTTATTTTATGATTTACATCAATTTTCAGTGGAGAAATAAAGTAGGTCATACCTGATCGGCTTCTTCCGTGTAAATACAGCATCGGGCCGAACAATGAGAATGTCTTTATTTGCTACTTTCCAAGACGTGACACAGCCTCCATATAGGTACACTTTCATCCTCAATGCAAAGCCATTTTTAAGATCCACCTCACATTGTATTATGTTAGCCCAATGGCAAGGACATGCATATATTTTACACAATAAGCGGCATAAAACAACAGCGTTTCATTGATAAAGCATACTCTACCAAAGGCCCTTTTTATGTAATGTTTTTTTACACACACGTATATGCAGTATGCTTACGAGAATTTCACCCAGTATCTTTTTGCACCTGGTATCCAACCCCTAACCTCAAGTAAACTATAGTACTGGTACACTACTACTTGAGATACAAAATACATTTTGCAAAGATCCTTGCGAGGATAAGGATTTGGTTGAGACACTCAAGTTATCATTTTCTCGATGAAAACACGGAATCATACCTTGCCAAATCATTAAAGGAATATAGTTTCAGTCTCAACCGTAAATGTCATTCATCAAGTCAAGTTATACATAAGGTTTCCCATCACACTATCGAAAAGAAAGCAATCCATTTTCCATGGAGAGACCTAGTCAAAATAAGTACCTTGCAAGGTTACAAGTGAGAACAACCTTCTCCAAATTACCAATCCCCTTTGTTAGTTTAACATTTTGGACAGCTGGGGTTACGGACGCCATTGCCACACCAAAAAATCTGAAAATTATGCGGCACTTTTTGTTTACACAATTTCAATTTGATTGGGGAGTCAACCATGTTGACCAAGATATCTAAACAGCTGCCTAAGAGACGCACGAAGCCAATCTTGACCAAGTTGACTCTATTATGACGGCCCCTGTAACTCATCCGGTAACTCAGAAGATTCAGTCCCCATGTGCAGCCCAGACTATGGATTGCACTACTCAGAAATATGATATGGCGGCCCAGCCTAGATGTGCCAAAAGCAAAGCTGCAAATGAAGAAACCATGCAAACCTGCAAAATAGCCTTGTTAGACTAGTTTCATACACGCCAAACATTCAAGTGTTTGGTCTATAAATTGACTGTAAACTGTATGAACAATTAAGGTTTTGAGCAACGAAAAACTTATCTTTCTTCACCGAAAATCTCAAACCTCGATTTAGTTTTCCATGATGGTTGTCAAACCACCTCACCTAAGATCGTATGCGAACTCACCAACTGACCCGACTAGTTCCGGTGCCGGCTGCGAAGAATGTGGGAGAGAGATAATGTCATCCTCATCGGCAGTGCCTTCGTGATCGTTATGATGATATATTCTCTATTTTGGGGAGGTGGAGACGCTTTTGGCTCAGTATAGAACCCGCATATTCTTTTTTTTTGGTAAAATTCTTCTACTTTCGAACTTTTTGTTGTGCATCTAATTATCTATCCGTTTGGACTGCTTTTCCAATACAATTGTTGTTTCAGTTTCTTTATTTTAAAGGTAAGAGTTCAAGGATTATTTTAAAAATTAATTTATGCGGCTTATATTGTTAAGATGTTAAAGCTACACAAGTAGCTTTTTTCAAAATATGGGGATGTTATCTTTTTAAGGAGTATTTAAGTATAGTTAAAATCACTTATTTGTGAAATGTTTGTTAAAATTGCTGAAAAATAGAGGTTATAAAAAAAGTGCATTTCTGAACTTGTTTAAAATTCTTTCACATAAGTTTTTTGAATAAGCTTTTCGACTGTAGCTTCTTCAACAATGTTTTGGCAACGTTATTTTTTTTTTGTTCATCGAGAAATTATTTTATTAGGGCTTTAACCAAAAAATATTTACAAAATCTAAGTATCTATCTAAAATTTATACATAACAGAGGTTTTTCAAACCCCCTAATGACAGCCTCCGTCTATGTCATTATAGGTAGTGGCCCAAATCCAAGCAGACTTTTTTTCCCCAAAATATGTTCGCAATTTGGGCGAATTCCATTGAAAAAAGAATTATTTTGTACTTTCAATATTCCTCCATACTAAACTGTGCCAAATAAAATTTCAAGTTTCACACTATTTCTTCCAACATGTAGGACATAGTGTTGTAGCGGGCTGTTGCTCCACATGTAGTTGTACCCGAGCCATTTGTGTAACCCCTGCCATATTTTATGTGTGATCAAATTTGAAGAATATGTGGTATAGCAACTCTTAATTTGCTTTGAAGAATGCGCATCCGAGTGCCGATAATTGTGATGTGTATACCCCATGCATACAACTTGTCAAACGCGCAATTGTTCCCTGGATCAATTGCCAGGTGAATGCTTGTATACGATTTGGTGAGCCTTTGTGCTGGCTACTGGCCAAAACTTCGTTTCCCTACAAAGAAAACCCCATAAAATGAGTTATTACAACATAAGTTGTTTTTGTCAAGTATATGTGACCTTCTGTGTTCGACTGCCACCTCCACGTGTCTTTCTCTTCGGATCATAGTGCTACACCTACAAGGACAAATTATAAAATGGGGATTACTCATAATCAAATAAATAGCAATGCCAATGCATAACTAGATAATAAGTTCACTCTCCGAGCAAACTTTTATTGCAATTGTACTAGTTTTATTTGTTGCAATTGAGAATAGGCATGGGAAAACGTCTTCCAAGAATCCCAGATCCATCCACATCGTCTTCCAGAATAGAGTGTCCTCTCCGTTGCCTCTGCATCTGTGCATGTTGTTGCCAAACCAGTATGCCAAACATATGTATTTACACAAGACTTTCTACCATATAGACTCTCTTCTAGTAGCCGTGATTGCAGTCAGTCTTTGTGTATTCAATTTGGATGTAGATAAATGGACTATATGGTCTTGCTTAGTAGCCTTCCGAATCCGTAATTATATTCCAAAGCCATTTACCAAGCAGTGCTAGATTGAAGAGCTCTAGATTCTTGATACCCAATCCACCTTATTCCCTTGTTTGGCAGATGAGATCCCATTTCACCCAATGTATTGGATTAGCCCGCTAGGTTGTTTCTCCCTGTAAGAATTTTGATTGTATCCTCCTTATGTTAACAACTTCTTTGGTGCTTTGAATATGGATAGAAAATACATCGCCAGTCCCGTGAGAATGGACTTTATGAGCCATATTCGAACCAAAAATTCCATATAGGAGTTTTTCCAACTCTTTATTTTATTTTGAGATTTTATATGACAGGTTGCAATGTGACTATTCTCCCTATGTTTGCGACCAGGGGTAGGCGAAGATAGATTTGTGGAAGTTTGGCAATTAGGCAAATCAGGCAAGTTGCATAGCTTCATAGCTCTGGGCTTTGTATGTTTACTCCCTTGATACTTGTTTTCGAGAAGTTAACTTTGAAGCCCGATGTCATCTCAAAAAGCCTTAGAATGCCCTTCATGATTTGAAGATTTTCAATAGTTCCATTTCTAAATAGGAGAGTATCATCAGTGTATTATAGATGCGTCATAGATAGTGACAATGTTTGTTGAAACCATGGACAACCAAGCTTGAAGCTTGGCTATGGAGTTTGAAGAAGAATCATGTTTTTCATTGATGGAAAAGTTGAATGATGATTACACTTCCTTACAATTCTTAAGTAGACAATGTTCAACGGCTAAGTTGCTAAGTTATAATCAAGGTAATACATAAAATGAGTGCACAAAGTGGTGTATCTAAACAGGTGCAAATGTGTCTTGGTGAATGTGTGAGACATGTAAGGAATCTTCATTTTTGGTATGGTGTTGTCTTCTTCATCTTGGGTACCAATTATGTCTTATTGTGTTGAGGAGGAGTTGGCTAAGGCAGCAACCATATCTTGGTCAACACCCCTGACAAGTTGATATATTTACGACAGAGGAATCCTGTAGTTTTTTTTTTGGGTCCCAGAATTACAATCCTGCGATTAGTTACTGTAGCCGCATTCTTCCGGATTTCCAATTCAGACAACTATGTTTGGATTGAAAATTGTCCGCTTAATCCTGTCAAGTGACTTAACAATTGCCCCACATTTGCTCAGATATTTATGACGAAATATTATCTTTTATAATTCCAACCATCGATGAAATCTCCTATTCATTTCTCTTCCCGCCGCTTCACTTCCTCTCTAGGTTTTCAGAAATCAGAAGTAGTCGTTCGTCTTACGCCGCTTCATCTCTTCTCCCACAAATGATAACTCATCTTCTGTCTTCCCCCGCTGTTGAAAACTCTTTCATATTCCGTAAATCTTTCTTACAAGTTCATCATTCCATCCGTGTTGTTGTTGTGTTGATTTGGTAACTGTGCAATCCACAAAGATTACAAGTTTACAAGTCGCAACAAATAATAAAGTGAGAAAGTCGTGTGTCGAACCACAAGGATTGAAGCAGATAAGAACCAACTATAGCTTATTTTCATGCAATTTGGACAAACAACAACTTCAGTTGAGTTCACACTAATTTCCAACGCATGAAAGTAAATTAAACTAAGTAATTTTTTTTGGCATTTTTCAATCGTTTAACTAACACAAATTAAAGGATAACTTCTTGGTTGTAGATCTAGGGCATTGACTTCACCTCTACTCACATACATATGAGAATGGTTAATCAGGTTGTTTATTAGATTTGTCAACCTAGTTGTCCACTGGATTTGCCCCTACGGACTTCTCTAAGGAATTAACCATGTCATGCGGTGCTGCCGGTACTCATCTCTCGAATCTCGCACCTATATCCCGAGACGTACTATCCCATGAAGTCCTCCCTCGGCACGGTCATGCTCCTCTCTCGAATAACACATGACCTATCAAGGGGCATTCGCCTCATAAAATCCAATCACATAGGCACCGTCCCCATGAATGCTCATCTCTCGAATCTCGCATTCTTTAGGCTCAATGTTAGTTTTACCATAATCCAGTTAGTTCCCCTCTCTCGAATCTTGAACTAGCTTGAGTACCGATAGTTGGTCATCAAGCAACTACCAGTTTAAGATGAAAAACAATAAAACCAAATAACTATATTATTAAATTTAACGACTAAACATTCAAAATACATCCATCATACAAAATACACGTAGGGCTACATCTTGTCCTAGTGAGAGGGTTTAGCTCATAATCAAAATACAAGCTTCCCTACTGGGAAGTAAGGTAAAAGCTATAGTTCATAACACTCCAAAAGGTCGGCTATGCTCTTCCTTTCGTTTTCCCATTTTTTCTCTCGGTCAATAATTATTTGCATGGATCTGATTTCTACCTTTTATATGTATACGCACTTCAGTAGCTTCTCAAGGAAGCTATCACAAATATTTTTCATGACCAGGGGCACAATCATCCACCCATTAATCACCGTACAATTAGGGAAATCTATTTTCTCGCCTACATGCATCGAATAGTTTTCTAGTCTGTAGAATACGGGGTTATGGCCTCACTCCAATGAGCATTTTTCTATTGTTTTCACATTCATGTGATGCTTATATTGCTCCCTTGCAAAAGACAAGAAATGAGTCTATAAAAGCACTTATTTCTATTGTAGAGTGGCAACTTTTGAGATAAAAAAAGGTGTAATAAGTAGGTGCAAACCGAGCTTATCAATCTTCCCAAACTTAAAACTTTTCTTTTCCTCGAGCAAAAAGCCTCCAACCCTCTATTCTAATTATATTCCAAAGTAGTGGGTCTATGTAATGCACAAGGAACAACTATGTTGCGACACTAGTACTATTGACATTGAGGGGATATTGCATATATTATTTCAAGTTGGGTATATGGGTGCTAAGTTTTCGGTAAACTCTTTCATGGTTTGGATGGTTCTCCTATGTAAATTTTCACCTTTTTTCACATTCCTCACTTTTTGCTATGCCAAGGCGGTTAACAATTGAGATATACATTATTTTAAGCCACTTTTTTGCTCTTTTACAGAAAGATTTTTTTTCGTTAAAGCTTTTGTTTTTTTATTTACAGAGCGATTGAGCACTATTGCATTTGGCTCAAGATCATTTGACTTTCTTTACATGAGTCGCACTTTCTTTTCTTTTAGTCGGGGTAGTTTTTTGTTCTTTCGTGTACATACAGAAATGCTCACTATCCTATATAATATTTTGTGCTTTTCTTTTTGTCTTATTTCTTCGTTTGCTTTTTCCTATCCATAGCCTGTCCCGAACTTGTTTAGGCTCATAGGTGGCTACTTCTAGATGAAGAATCCCTTAGAATTCCTATCCAACATAGGACTTCATTCAAATTTTTGTTTTCCCGTCTACCCAGTTCCCACTATACCCCACTACCTAGTATCTTAACTAGTCATGCAATCCTATCTCAAAAGTCCATTTCCTTAGCGTATGTAGCATATTGTTTAGTTTATGGGAGTCATTCAACAAGTAGGCAACTAAATCAAAACTAATCAAAGTATAGTCCAAACAAATAAAAGCAACAGTCTAATGCAGATATTTAAACGGGCAATTCAAGTTCAAAACATGGTTCAAAAGATAAGCATATAACAAAATGATGATAGTTTAATAAGCATGGATTAAAATGCAAGCAACCCGACCGCCTCCCCAAACTTAAACCCGTCACTGCCCTCAGTATAGAGATAAGTTAAGCAAAGTAAGAACAATTCTCCCCTGAGGAAGTCGGTGAAACTCAGTTTGAGCTTGAGAGATCTACTTACTCCTTTTCCTTAGATGCCAAGGATTCATTGCCATCTTCACTGTTTGCATCCTCTATAATGGTGGGAGCACGGACAGGTGGTGTGATCTTGAGCAATGGATGGGACAGCGGGCTTACGGGATAGTGGACTCCTTGAGTGGCTGCCATCAAAACTAGGATGGTATGGATGGTCGCAAAACAGTTGTAGGAGTGATCCATGACCACCCGCAATTGGTCCTCCGTGGTTGGATGATCTGCTTTTGGGGTGCTGGCTAAAACCTGCACATTAGTAATAAGGGAATCTTCCTTGGATGTAGCTATTTTATCTTTGCCCTTGGATGTGGTAGGTGGAGGGCTGAGTGATTCAATTTTCACCGAGGTGATCTTGGGTGTGAAACTGCATGGTGAGGAACAACTTGGTGGGGGAAGGCCGAAAGGTTCTGGAACATCCATAGATTGGCTGCGAATCCAGCCATAATTTGTCCCCAGTTTGGTCCTCAGGATGCCACCAATATTGGCGATGGGAGGTATTGATGAGACAATTTTATACCTATTTAATGTAGATTATTCTTGTTTAATTTGGGTTAATTCTGATTTGGGGACGTACTTTATGTATCCATTTCTCATGCTTTTACAGGAATTGCTCATTTGATGCATATCGAAGGGAAATGATGAAAAAAAGGCTCTGAAGCTAGAAATCTTGCCCCATGAATCCGATTCATGGCCCCAGTTTGCTTTGAATGATTCTGCATGGTGGTGCCTAAACACATATAACATGCACTAAACTTTCTAAGTGGACGATTTTACTCTCATTTTGGCTCCAAGTTTCCGATAGAAGCTACTCAATGTGACATAAAATGCACAAGAACAGTCAAGATTCAAAGGTGGGGATGAGTTACAGAGACTAAACAAAACAACAGTTTTGGAGCAACACTCGTGAAAACAGGCTGAAGGAAATTTATTTCAACATATTTGTGTGTCTATGATGAACCCTTGTTTTTTCTAGTGTGGCCTTTACGTTAAGCATGGGCTAAACCTCTTGTATAGGGCACAATGTAGCCTTTGACGAACTCTGGAGATCATAATATGTTTAGCTAATTTTAATACTAATGATGTGTTTGAGTTTGTTGTATTTTGTTTCCCATCTGCCCTTCTTTGGCCAACATTGGTAGGAGCATTAAGCGTAGTGGGAGGACGAAAGGCACAAGCTACGCTAGGCATGAAAAAATCCACGCCAATTGGTATAACATGAGAATGACTATAGGATTGAAGCTACCAAGTGTCTATTACCTGAGAGTAGGGTCTTTGGTTTAGTTAAATGTGACATTCAAGAGGTGCACATTAGTGAATCAAAGAATGATGTTTACTCTCGAGAGAGATCTATCAATCTATGGATAAAATAGGCGAATCCGGTAGGCACCAAGTTATAGTCAAAACATGGAAAACCATCTGATGCAACCTAATTTGCACCTGGCCCGTCCTCTAAAAGAGGCGTCCATGAGCAGACCATTGAAGAGCCCAATGATGGCGTGAATGAGCTCGAGAGGAGTGATCCATTAAGGTTTAAGAAGGTCCAATTACACGCCTAAGAGCCAGATTTAAAGAGGATTTGAGTTATTGATCCAAGTAGCTTGGGCTCAAGGAGTACAAGATGGACCCCACAGCCCATCTACCATAAGTGGGCCCCACGGCCCAATGGATAAAGCTGCCAACCCATCATTCTTCTTCAAGTTATGGCTCAACAAGAAGCCCAAATTCAAGGCCCAAAGCCACGACCCAATTTCAAAACCAACAAATTGAAAACACTTGCCCACAAATTGAAGACACTTTTTCCACAAAAATAAAGTCCAACAAATTGAAAACACGTGCCCACAAATTGAAGATACCTTGTCCACAAAAGATTCTTACATGTGAAGGACAAGAGAAGTTGGCGTGAACATTTGCCATGAAAAATCCAAATCTCAAGGGATACTAAATAGATTAGTCTATTTCTTTTTATGCTTATCTATAATAGGTTATTTCCTAGTCTCGTTTAGCAAATTAGAGACCTTGTAGCAAGGAGAACTCGTTCTTCTCCCTATAGAAGGGTGTACGACACCAACTCTAAAAACACACAAGTTTTGATTTTAAGTTTTGTGAGAAGTATTCTCTTTTGGTTTTAAACCTTCGATTTATCTTTTCTCTTTTTGAGTTAAGTGACATCATGTTCTTGGACTTATCAATCAATTATTGATTGGTAATTACATACCTTCAGGGGGTTGCTTGTGGTGTCTTTTATCTTTACAAAAATCGTGGCTTTTGGTTGTTGAACACAAGGTGTTATTCAGGCATAAGAAGCAACAAAATCGTCCCTCTACTTTTCTTCAAAGTATCGATCAGGTTGTGGAGTCTTGTCATAAGTTCGGCAAATATTCATATCATTTATGAACTCTTCCGAGGAAGTCAAGTGGTGAAGTTGAGGTCTCTAGATGTTTTCATCCCAGCATCTCTCCTAGCACTCTAGAATTTAGTTAGTAGCACTTTTTTTTTTTGATAAGCCAAATTTCCTTAAGTATAAATAAGTATGTACAAGGAAGGAAGAGGAAAGAAAGGCAATACAAAAAGTACAAAAATACTCCTATGACCACGAGAAGGCATAAACTAGATTGTATCTCTAGATGTTTGGTTCGGTGAGGGATGCGTTTATTCCACGTAATCAAATGGTGCATAGAAGGCGATTTTCATTCGGTTTGATCGTGCAGCGTTTGAAAAATGTCTTGATGGTTGTTGGATTGGTGCTTATAAGTTGTTTGTTCATGAGAAGTTTCATCCGTGCGGGTTGCTCCACTGAATCCATATTTTGCATCGGGCGATCAGAGTTTCTTGGAGCGAATTGCGAAGAAGCAAAGGGTTCTAAATTTTGAGGAAAATCTTTTAGCAACAACTTGGCTCGAGCATTGTATCTTTGGCAGGTCATTGGTTGCACCCGCTGATATTGTTGAGAAGTTACACGAACAAGAGCTGGATGCTGCAAAGGTCATTGTTGTGGAGGAGGGGAAGTACTTGTTTCATATTCGAATGATGTTTTGCAAATTCGTTTGCAAGAGGAATCAAATTTGGCCAGTTATATTGGCTTAACAAATGTTCGACCGTGGCGTCGTGGAGGGTCCAATGGGACTAGGGATGTATGGTTGCAGGTAAAAGGAACGCCGTTGCATTATTGGTATCCTGCATTTTTCCAGAGTTTAGCTGGATAGTTCGGGGAATTCGTGAGATTGGATAAATATACAGAAGAACATACTATGATGAATCGTGCCTGGATGCTCGTAAGGGTGTCAAATTCAGGTTTTATTAGTGAGAATGTCAAGGTTGAGTTGAAAGACAAGTGGTTTTTGGTAGGCGTAGTGGAGGATAGGGGTGTCAGATGATGTTGGGAGGTTGTTCGGCCGACGGTGGGTGTAGGAGTGGTGAATGCATCAAAAAACGTGGGAGATGGCAATGTGGTTGAGGGTCAACCTTGCCCCAAGTTGAGCAGCAAAGTGAGTCCATTGGTCGAGATGTGATACAAGAGGTTCAGGCCGGAGTTATGAACGTTTTCCATTTCAGAAACTGACTTTTGATGGTTTGGCATTTGAACAACATAATATGCCGTGTACTAAGTTGCTGGAAGAAAATAATTTGGCAGCTGAGGAAATTCGGCCATCACACGAGACTTCGCTGGTATACCATACATCGTTCGATGGCGCAGGTCATCCACATGATTTTCTCCAAGCAACAACAAATCATCTGGCACATTACATGATCAAAACAGATTTGAAAGAGTTGGAGAAAGGTGTGGATAATGGGAGGATGGGGGAGTCCAGAAAGATGAAAGGGAAGACAAAGAAACGGCCATCACGTGGGTGTACGTATGATGATCTAAAAAAACAAAATGATGAAGTCTCCAAGCAAGTTCACTGGGATGTGGTTTTGAATAAGGATCGTTTATTTGAAGCCATATCAACAATGGAGGAACAAGTGGCTCATACAGATGGTCAAAATATTGGCTTGTTAACTCGATCATCTAAAGAAATTATAGAAGCAATTGTGACTTGGGAAACAGGTAAGAATATTGGGTTGAGTAGTGATTTATCTGATGCTACTATGGTTGCTAGATTGGTTGATATGGAGAAACGGGATGTGGAAATGGATTTGCCAGAGGCAACTGAGACCGTTCTTTCTACTGTTGATAAATGAAGATTATGTCCATCAATGTTCGAGGTCTTGGAGCCCCAGGACGGGTATGCGCTATTAAGAATCTTGTATATTCTAATTCTGTTGATTTTTTTATGTCTTGGAGTAAACTTTGGAGTGAAAATGGGTTTTAGTGGGCGGAGAGTCCACCTGATAAATAGTGCTTATAAATTATTATCAAAGCTTTTGGCGAATCGTATAAGGTTAGTGTTTGATAAGATTATTTCTCCACAACAGTTGGCTTTTTTTTAGGGTAGACAGATTCAAGAGGGTATTTTGCTTGCGGGTGAATTATAGCATCACGCGAAATATTGCAAGGATCCTACTATTTTCTTGAAAGTTGATTTTGCAAAAGCTTATGATTCTGTGAACAGGTCCTTCCTGTTTAATATGATGCGCAAGATGGGGTTTGCTGAAAGGCTGATTGGTTGGATGAAAACATGTTTACAGGCGGCATCTTGCTCTGTTCTTGTTAATGGGGCATCTCCTGGTATGTTTAACTTCTGTCGTGGGCTTAGACAGGGTGATCCTCTGTCACCTTTCCTCTATGTTATTACCACGGTGGGTCTCAACCTATTACTTTGTCGAGCTGTAGATCTTGGTATATTGAGGGGATTCGTTGTGGGGACTCTATATACACACATTCATTATACGCAGATGACACTTTGGTCTTTGGGCCAGGAACACATCAAAATGTGTATGGGATGAAGGCTATACTAAGATTATATGAGCTTGTGTCAGGCTTGTGTATTAATTTCGAGAAGAGTAGTTTATTGAGGATAAATATTCCTCTTTCCACACAGCAGCACTTTGCGAGAGACCTGCATTGCGGGGTCAAGGGGATTCCTTTTGAGTATTTAGGTATCCCAGTGGGCTGTAATCCATGCTATGTGCGTTCTTGGCGGGGCCTTATTCTTGCAATGCGCAAGAAAAAAGCTTTGTGGGAGAATCCGTTCTTGAATTTTGGCGGAAAGGTGACTTTAATAAATAGTGTTTTATGTAGCATGCTAGTGTATTATTTCTCTTTATATAAGGCTCCGAAGTCTATGATAAAGGAAATGGTGCAGATTTATACATCGTTTTTGTGGAAAACATATTCTAGAACATCTCGAGGAATAGCCTGGATTAGTTGGGAGAATATGTGCCAAAGTACAGAATGTGGAGGTCTTGGCTTTCTTGATCTTGGATTGTTTAACACTGTTTTGTTGGCTAAGTGGGGATGGAGGCTTCGTACTGGGGCAGTTGGGCAATGGCGCGACATTGTCGTTCATAAATATCTTAGAAGTAGGGACGGGGATTGGTCTGATTTGTTAGTCCGAGTTGGTTATTCTCGATGGTGGAAGGATGTACATTCTGTCATATGTGCATCCTCTTGGTTCGTGGGTGGGGTGAAAAGAACTGTGGTGAGTGGTGATAGGACAAGATTTTGGGAGGATGAGTGGCTGGATATGGGTACTCTCGCTGGACGCTTTTCCCGATTATATTCGTTGGCACTTGATCAACATGCTCTTGTTTCGGCCAAGTGGGTTCGAGAGGGTGAGGAGTGGTAGATGTTATGGTCATGGCGTAGACCTCTACGGGTTCATGAGGTAGTCTGGGTACAGGAGATTGAGGCTATGATGATTGGTCGTTGGCAAAAGCCTGGGGGGATGGATGGTGATGGATTGCCGACCCTTCAGGTGTGTATTCAGTGAAGACTGGTTATCGTGTGCAGCATCGTTTATGGGGACATGATTTGGCCTCACATCCTATGCTTGCCTTAATCTGGGGTAAGCAATCACCGTTTAGAGTTATGGCTTTTTGTTGGCATCTTCTGCAGTCGCATCTTGCTACGGTTGACAACTTGTTTATCGTGGTATGACATGCTCGCCTGAAATGAGATCTTGTAGTTTCTGACATGGTGACTTGGATTGCACATCACATGTGTTTTTTACATGCTGTTTCTCTTATGTGGTCTTGTCGAAGATATATAACTGGATGGATTTCGTGTATGTGGGTCACGAGAATACACAGATTCATTTTATTATTCATATGGGTTTGGATTTTAGGCGACGAGAGAGGGAATTATGGAAGTCTATGTGGCATTGCACTACGTGGAACTTATGGAATGTGAGGAATGCTATTCGATTTCGAGCGGAGACAATTGATTTTGTGAAGGTCGTGGAGAAGATTCAAGTTCAGTCATGGCATTGGCTTACTGCATTAGACAAACCCTCAGAGGTGGTGATGGTAGCAGATTGGCTACGTCACCCTAGACTTTGTGTTAGTAGTTGCTTTCCTCCGTAAACTGTATCTTATAGTAGGAATGATTTGAGCTTTGAGATGGGTTCGAATCATTGCCTTTAATTTGTACAGTTTAACCAGTTTAATGCATATTTACTTATAAAAAAAATCTTTGAGATTGATCTGAATATCATGCATTTTCTTCATGCCCTCCCTCTGGTATAGTTAAGGGTGATCTGGTACATGGCTTACCTAGCGTCATAGTAGATCATACAGCATCCCAGCATTTAGATCATCGCCATCATCTGCATTTCACCAAAGCAAAATGGCATGACTGTCAACTTATCAATTCCCATTATAGGGATATTGGTACACAACTCGGTGATGTTTGGTGACGTATCCCTGTAATGAATGTGCAGATGTGAGTCTAAACACCCTTGGAAACTGCGCAGCAAGTGAACATTGTTTGTGCCATTGATCTAACCAGAACCTGATCCTGTCACCACTGTCAATCAGTATCTTAGTGTGATCTTTAAACAAGCTTGACTTGGCGAGGTCCTGGAGATTGTTCCACCATTGGTATGCATAGGGTCTGCCTCTTCTGCGTCCACTGTGTATGATACCATAATTTTGAGGTCTAGACAGTTCATTGAGATGCCCAAATGTCAGAGTGCCATTGGAACCATATTTGAAGTGTAAACATTTTGAGGCCAGGCTCTCATCCCCACTCAATAGTCTTGCTCCCCATTTGCCTAGCATGGGTTGGTTAAAATAGTATAGTTTTCTTACTCCCAATCCTGCTTCTATGGTGGATGTGCAAACCTTTCTCAAGGATGTCCAGCACATGAATTTATTGTCTTGCTTGTTGTTCCAGAAAAAATGCTCTCTGAATTGCTGCCAGCTTCTTGATGACTACCTGAGGAGCTTTAAAAAAAGCAAAGAAATGTGAAGGTAGTGCAGCTAAAACTGAATTCAAAAGAACAAGTTTACCTTATTTGGAAGAAAAGAAACAGTTCTTATTTCCTCTCCAAAACTGCCAACAGCAAAGAAAGTTTGGAACTGATTCAGCAGACCATCAGGTGGTGGTTGCGCGCAAAAAGGTCAATAAGATTATTTCCATTCTCTTATGCTAACTTATTAGCAAACCCAGTATGTTGTAATTTGTTTTAATGTGAATAGAGATATCAATTGTCCTGGTCTTTGAATCCTGATGATAAATGGCTGGACAGATTCTGGGAGTTTGCTTTTGCAGGAGATCTTTTCCTCCTTTTCAAATACTTATCCGGGATACACCTTGCTTAGATGATCTGATGTTGGTTAGCTCTTCCGGTTACAGGACATGAAAGACTGTTATTTTGGAATTATCTTACCATATTTATGCTCTAAATTGTGACAGGAAAGACTTTGGCACGATGACAGAAGTAGGCCCCCAACCGAGAGCCTTATACTATGCCGGCAGGGAGTCCTTTTCTCCTAGCTCTGAAATTATATGTTGATCATCTCACTACTCTGCCATTCATAGTCATACAGGTTAGGTTCTTGGAGGATGTCAGTCCTAACAGGCCTAGGAGACACTCTCCAGCAGATACTCCTTAAGGCTCAATATAGTCAGGCGAAATCAGCAGTCTGAATGCTGACTAGCCACTTGATATTTCAATTAACAACCTTGATGTTCTCAGTACATGCCGAATGCGGATTTGATGCATTAAGTCTACCTAATGGCCCGCACCCTGGCTTGAACATCTATCGGGAAGTTTCTCTTCACCTTACCTGAACAAAAGATCTTGTGCACAAACTCCACAATGATTTCAATTACAGGTTAGGTACCCCAGGAGTATGTTGCTCAGCAAGAAACACACTGCACAACTGAGGAAATTCCTCGGAACGTTCCTAAG
>JAOWBN010153734.1:0-18575 GCA_028565015.1 Pinguicula moranensis
CCCTTGGCCCCTTGGATTGTCTACAGTTGTGTCAGCCCAAAGTTAGAACAGAATATTATGCGCTTCCGTCTCCACCCCTGTCTCAAAACCGAGGAAACTGGCCACAGCAATGAGTATGGGTGTCGGTCACTGTCCCTATCGCCCATCCAAATCTTGTAAGCATATCAGAGACACCCAATGTAAGATTACAAGATACCTGTTGAAAATTAAATTTGCAAACTCATAAAAATATTAAAATTAATTAACAAACCAATTCCTTGTAATAGGTAAATTTATTTGTTGGGTTGGGCTCTGTATTAATTGATCCCGCAAGGATTGGGTTTTGTATTAAATAAACCCGCATGATCTGTATTAAGTGGGTTGAGTTCGTAAGCCCAAATCGTGAGTCCAAGAAATCGTGATCGTTGGTACAAATCTCCATCGAACGGTTGAATTTTTGTATGACACGGATTCAGTCTCCAACGGCTTCTTCAAGCACCAAATCTGAACCATTTAAGCCGCACAAATTGAATGGCCAAGAGTAAAGTCAGTGTATTGGAAGTTGCACCAGATCCTAGCCATTGAAAACAAAGGAATCTGACGGTTGGATTCACTTAATACTCCTCGAGCTGTGCGAACGATTTTGGCCATCGATCTACTGACAGATCCAACGATCACAATGGAAATGCATGACCTCGTGCAGATCAACAAATCTCGGCCACTCACTCTCGTCTTAATCCAACGGACATCAGGAAATTCTGCACTCAAATATACAGATTAAATTCAGCCAATGGATCAACTAATTTGAATGGCCCAGATTAAAACTTACAAAATATAAATACACTTTGGAAATAAAAAAGAGGTGATAACGCATTCATTCTTTCTTTTGAAGTTTTTCTTAAAAACTCTCTCTAAAAAAATCTCTTCTCTCTACACTGATCTCTCTCAATTTTTGGCAGATTTCCCTGCTATTGATTCACCCCTTTCTTGATTCAATCAAATTTTACAAGGATTCAACATCCGTTTTGTGGTTTCAAAAACTGTAATTTCAAAACCGTAACTATCTTTCTTCTTTCAATTCGGTAGATCTGTTTTCAAAACCTTCAAAATTCATACTCCAGTGAAACGGGGACCTAGTCTTGGATCTCGAGTTTATACTCGTAGATCTAACACTATATCTCTTTTATTCGGTAGATTAGCTTAAATTCCTGAAATTTAGGCCAACTGTTTTGGCTGGAAAATCAATTTCACGTTGTAACGTTGTACTATTAGCCGAGGACATTCTATATATCGAATAAAGGCTACACGGGCGTCCAATTACGGAGCTCAACGTGGAGTAGGGAGATTACACATCTCTCGAACCACGGGCATTACATCCTGTGTGTTTACTTCTTTCCTTTACATGCGGCACTTAAATTATTTCTGTAGATTAAATTATAAGATCCGGTAAAAACGAATCCTAACAGTGGCCGTGGGGGGTGGGTGTCGGGGGTGAGTATCATATCAAGTATGGCTTTTGAGTAGTTCGTTTGGTCGGTTGGAAATTGGGATTATAAACCTAACAATTTATACAACAAAACATTTGAAATAATTATTTTTTTGCATCCGGAAAAAAATATTTAAAAATATAAAAAACCGCTGGAAATCTACATGAAGTTCTAGATCCACTAATCCAAACTACACATTTGCCGTAACTAAATTCAAATATAAATTTCAACCCATTTAATAATTTCTAGAATTTATTATCATTGTAATTTGCAAGGGAACAACAATATACAATAAAGATTATCATTAACTTTTCACACATACATTATTGATTCTACGAGCAGAATGTGAAACGACGCTCTACAAGCAGAAGGTGAAACGTGAAGGCAACTCCCGGGATGAATATTGCAGACCAACGGATCTGGTGATCTACGAAGCCAACTCCTCTCTTGAGTCATGTCAAGGTATTTATTGACCGAAATGTAAGCTGATGCATTTTGTTTATTGTGAACGTGTGCAGAGTTTTGATTTCAATTCAATGAGAATTGCAATATGAAATTCAGATTTCTCCATTGAAACTTGTGTGTTTTACATTGCTGATGAGATGAATAAATAGAGGATATTGTGCTTTTAATGCTGCAGATCTTCTGGGATTTTGGTGGCTAAAGTTTCCTGTTTTTGTCTGAGATGTGCTACAGTTGAGTTGTGAAATGTGGACTTTTGTTGTGTTGATGAGATTTGTGAAGACTTCCTGTCCATGTTGTCGTCTGTGTGTGAATGAGACCTGATACAATTGGGCTAACATTTATACTTGTTCTCCCTTCCCTTCATCGAAACGAGTTTGGTAGTAACTTCTTTGGAGTTTTGAGATTGGGATCTCCAGATCTGTGATTTATATATATTGTTGAAGCCTGAAGGTGTTGTATTGATGGAACCCCTTGCTGATTGCTGCTGGGCTTCTTTTAGCACCCTTTCGCCGAAAATCCGTCGATCTAACCGCCGGAAATGATTTGACCGACTTTCCGACTTATTTTTTATTTTGTAATTTTTTTTGCTCTGGCTAGTTTTCAGGCCATGAAAACTGCCGGAGCAATTTTATTTTATTTTTCATATGAAAATCGCCGGCCGCCAGAAGCAAAAATGCAGCAAAAGCAGCCTTTATTCTTGTTTTTCCGACCGGTGATGATGAATCATACGTGAATTAGCCTCTTTTAGAGGGGACAAGGGGAAGCGAGACTGGATCGAATCATGTCAGGTTTGGAACTCTTGGGAGCATAAGGCGAGGACGCTAGTGTAGGCCCCACTTGACTTCCATTAGACTGGATTAACAGAGGTGAAGAAGAGTACTTGTGATCCCCCTACCTCCACCCAACCCCACCAGAGAGATGGAGATTTGCAACCATTGAACCAAATTAGGTAATGGTTTGGTTAGTTGATGGAAGAAAACTCTGATTATCATTATGATATGACCAATAAAGTAGAGACATACCAGAGAGAGTTAGGGGGCGACCCCCTCCTCCTCTCATGTAAACAAATAAAAAGATAAATTTTTTTGACATATAAGCTTCTTTAAAATTTTAGTTTCGCATGGCCCCAATTGAATCTTTTACTTCCCAATACTGTGGTCTGGTCAAATTGGATCCAATTTGACGCCTCCAAATTTGATTTGGAATGGAACGCCGCCGTCTTCAATAATAAGCTAGAAACATAAGTTGTCCGCTTCCTCGAGGAAACAAACACCGATATTACTTACCATTTTTCTAATTGGATACCAATTTTCTTGAACTGCACGCATTTTTTTTGTAAGTTAAAATCTATTAATACTAATAATAAAGTTTGTCCAAAATGAAGAAAGGAAATACAAAATATTTACAAGACCTAATTTGTCAAGTCTAGTAGGAGAACTTCTAAAGCATGAATCTTTGAAAGTGATCTTTATATATGTACCTACCTCCATACCAGCCTTCCAGTATAATTTAGGGTGATCTAGTATATAGCTCCCCTAACTTTATAGTATTTTACAAAGTATCTCAACAATCTGTTCATCGCCATTGTACGCTTTTCAGCAAACATAACGTCATGGTTATCAACTTTTTAAATTCCTCTTTATGAGGATATTGGTACATAGCTCGCTTATGTTTGAAGTAGGTGTGGGAATTCAGGATTCGGGATCAGGTATACCTGAATCCCGATCCCGATCCAAAAAATTTTTGGGATCGGTTTCCCGGTCCCGAACCCAACCCGACCCGACCCGAGTCCCGCAGTCCCAAAAAATTTCGGGACTGCAAGCCTCAGATTATCCCGAAATTTTATAACCCATAAAATAAAAATATTCCAAAATGATGCAACAAAAGAAGAATAAACAAAAACAATGCCTATAAAATAGTATTCATAAATTATGGTAAGAGAAAGAAATGCAACCCCCTGTTAGAGCAATGTAATCCTGGAACTGGAAGTAAAAAAACAAGAAATCATTGTCTTCGTGAAAATCTTAAGGCAATCATAACTGAAAATGGCTTGCACAGTTGCATGCATAACATAACAATCATTTTTCAAGATACTACACAGGAAATCTGCACAGGCGCATCGATTCAACAACTTAGAAGTCAAATTGTAGGACACTCAAGCAATTATATTGATTGTTAAGTTAAACTCAAGCACAGAAAAGAAAAATCAGTGGAAATTTCGTAGGACAATTATGCAGGATCATGCTACTGAAAAAATCATCAAGTATCATGTTCACCAGACATAATTCAATTAATTTATTAAAGAATCTGAATTTTTAATTCAATTAATTTATTAAAGAATCTGAATTGTTAAGTTAAACTCAAGCACAGTAGTGATGTTTGTTGCAAAAACAAAACATCACTACTGAAAGCATCCAACATGGGAGTTGAGATCTCTAATTTGTAGATAAGCACATTACACAACACAAATAGGCAAATAGCACTGTCCAGTGTCCACTGACCTTTCAGGCAATGAAACAAATAAGCACGTTACGTTACAGTTACCAGTTCTGGCAATGAGGCAACAACACAGGTCGGGTCACCAAATCAAGAAGAAGAAGAAAAACAAGAGATTATTTTAACCACAACTTTTCAATTTCCAAATTTCGTCCGTAACGATTCACACTGCCTTTTCTATTTGAACACATATACATACACTCACAGAGATTACAACTTACCAGAAGCGATGAAGTGAGGCGGCGGCTGGCGAAGCGAGCGGCGGAACGGGAAGGGCGAACCGGCGAAGACGCGAAGTGAGAAGAATTGGGATTTCCGGATTTAGGTTGTGGAGTAGCGAACGGTGTCGTAAGTGGCAGAAAATGATTTATATGATGTTGCCTGTTATATTATACTTATTAATTAAGGGATTTAATCGGGATTCGGGTTTGTCCCAAATTTACGGGACAAACCCGATCCCGACTCGATAAAAGTTTGGGACTAATTTATCAGTCCCGAACCCGACCCGATATCCCGACATAAAAAATTGGGACTCGAGACGAGCGGGCCTCGGGAAAACCCGAGGCCCGATTCCCGTTTGCCCACCCCTACATTTATTTATTAGCGGAATTAGCGATTTCCACTATCGCTATCGCTATCTTAGCGGAAGCAGAATAGCGGCTAGTGGAAGCGGAAGCGGATGAAGTTTTTAAATCCGTTAACTTAGCGGAAGAGAAAGCGGTGAAGGGCTTACCACTACCGCTAAAATCGTTGGACACCCCTAATCGCCACTCACTTCACCAAAGAGATACACGACCATTGGGTGGAGCAAATAATTTTTACGAGGAATAACAGACTTAAGGGGAAGGATGCAAATTTATCTATAAAAAAAGGGGGAAGGATGCAATGGGGAATTAAAAAAAAAAACCAATTGTTCTTTAAAAAAAAGTGAAGATGGGTAAGGGGAATGTTTTTTACAAACGAAAAATTTCATCCTTTTATTTAAATAAAGGTCTAGGTATCAACCATAAACCCAAGAGACCGTTAAACGGTCGTGTTGGGACCGATCCAACCCGTTACAATTATAATCATGCATGGTCCACTTATATGATATGTCGGGCCGACCTGGCCAAGATTAGGATTACTGGCCCAACTCTTGATTTTCTTATAATTTTTTAATATATAATAAAAAGACCCAAAAATGTTTAGAAAATGTTAAAAACTTTTATTTGGTTAGGTTTGGTCTGGGTAGAGTAATCATGTATTCGAATAAATGCCTAAGAACTTTTATGGGTAATCATGTATTTAAATAAATGCTTAAGAACTTTTATTTCGTTACGTGTGGTTAGGGATTGATAACGGTAGTAGTGGTAGTGGATTGACACCACCCGCTACCACTACCGTCAAGTTAGCGGATAGAGGTGACAATTTTGTTACCGTCAAGTTAGCGATAAAGGTTGCGATTTCGCTACTGCAACTGCTATTCCGTTATGGTGGTAGTAACGGTAATGGAATACCGCTATTACTGCTTAGTAAAAAATAAAATAATTTTTTTTCCAAAAATTCCTATAATTGTAAACTTGCACAGAACAATAATGAATCGGGTCGACCGACCGAACATAACTAAAAAATTGTTAAGCACATTCATCACAATTCACAATTAATTGAAATATAACACACACATTGAACTAATAACAAGCATAACAAATTAATTACCCAACAACAACAAGAAATAAACTGAGTCCATAGTTCCAACAGGTTACAAAACAAAGCAATTTTGTTATCGCTACCATTACCGTTATCGCTTAGAAAAAATAAAATAATTTTTTTTCCGAAAATTCCTATAATTGTAAATCTGCACTGAATATTAATGACTCGGGCCGACCGACCGAACATAACTAAAAAATCGTAAAGCATATTCATCACAATTCACAATTCATTGAAATATAACACACACATCGAACCAATAATAAGCATAACAAATTAATTACCCAACAACAAGAAGAAATAAATTGAGTCCATAGTTCCAATAGGTTACAAAACAAAGCAATTATGCTATCGCTACCGTTACCACTATACTACTACCCTTATAATATTGGATAATGAAAAATTCTTCTACTGCAATCGTTGTAATACCGGATAACGAAATCAATTCTGCTACCGCTACCATTTTTGCCAACGATAGCGGTAGCAATAATGAATTTCTGCCACTATCCATCATCCATCTCTACGTGAGGTGTGAGTAAAAATCAATTTTAACAGTCGTATTGATTGTCTTACATTTGAAAAAGGACTGCACGGTCAAACACAATGTGCTGGAACTATGACATTGACAATGAGAGCAAACAAAACTCACCCAAATTCATATTCACACCCAACATTGAATTGGACTTGGACTCTTTAACTAAAATGAATAATACAAAAGAAAATGAGCTGGAATAGCTTTTTGGAACCTCCAAAAAAATTGGATGGGTCGGGTCAACGTCAACCCTCCAGGCACGGCTCAAATGGTGATCTCTAGTGAACACAAATGAACTGCCTCTTAACTAATAATAATATAGAACCATGAGTTTTTTAATCAATTCTCGAACACCAATCCTGCATCAAAGGTCTGAAAAATAGTCCCCCAATCCAAGTAGGCACCTTGCTGTTCTACAGAATGAGCACGAGGTTCGATTTTATACCATTGAACACAAAGTTGTTGCGCGCTTTCCATAATCCCCACATTAGGCCTTACATGAGAGAAGGTGTTGGTGAAGATATAGATAAGTACTTGTATTTGGATTAGAACTGTATATATTAGTTGTATTTATATTAGGATTATATATATATTGTGATTATCTATATAAGACATAACAAGCACCCACAAATGATGTGGTGAGTTTTACAGAAATGATCTCTTTTAGAAATTTTGTTAGAAGGCACATTCACGATTCTTTCTTGAATCACTTGCCAGATGAAGGCTTGGACATACCTTGGAGAACCCTTACCCCATCTTGAAGCTACAACCATTGTGTCAGGTAGAGAAGTGTCAGCCTGTACTTTATACATTCTGTGATAAATTTAGGTTTTAGTACATTTATGATAAATCTAGGTTTTAGTAAAAGCAGTTATGATCTCTGTTTGTACTTTATACATTTTGTGAATTACTTTATGTTCTTGCTGTTTTATGTGGATGACATGTTCATGATAAGTCAGTCTAACTATGTTGGAAGGGCAGGATATACAACTTCATGATCAAGTAACCAATCACTGACTTCATCCTAGTAGGTCCAGTACTTTGGATTTATCTAGTCTATGCCTGTAATTTTTTTCCTTCGATTTTGCTTTGTTTTCCACTTCTGTAAATACCTTATACTATATATATGAAATTTTGCTTATCGAAAAAAAAGGTCTGAGATTGACAAACTAAAATGTGCCTTAAGCTCAGAATTTAAAAGGAAGGATTTAGGTGAAGCTAAAAGAATTCTTGACATAGAAATTGTTAGGGATAGGCAACTAGGGTCTTTGAAGCTTCACCAATCCTCTTATATGCAAAAATTGTTCAAAAAGTTTCTGTTAAATAAGTGTAAACCTGTGACTTTACCCTTGGCTGCACGCTTTAAACTATCCAAAGATCAGTGTCCTAATAACCCTTCAGAATCTGAAAAAATGAAAAAACAAATCCTTATGCTAACCTGCTTGGATCTATGATATATGCTATGGCGTGTACTAGGTCTGATATCTCTTTTGCTATATCATTACTTAGTAGATTTATGTTTAACCTTGGAATTGAACATTGAAATGTCTTGAAGTGGACTGTGAGATATTTGATTGGTACTTTTGATTTGGGTTTGTGTTTTCAAAAAAGAAATAATGTGTTGAACATTTGTGGATATGTGGGCAATGATTTTGCTGGATATTCTCTAGAAAATTCACTTACAATCATTATTTTCTGTTTTGTAGGAATTGTGTGAGTTGGAAATCCCAACTTCAAGTACATTGCACTTGCTGATGCTTTTAAAGAATATTTGTGGCTTCATGGTCTAATTAGTGAGGCAGGACTATCTGATCAACTTGTTTCTATGTTGTGTGCCACATGAAAAGACCAAACATATAGATGTAAAATTCCATTTTATTAGAGATGTTCTTTATGGAAATGTGATTATACTTGATGAAATTGCCACGGATATTAATGCTGCATACTTTGGGATTAAGGTTGTTTCCCAAGCCAAGTTTCAGACTTATTTGAAACTGCTGGGAATGAGTTAAACTCCTTGACTAGTAGTTTGAGCTAAGATGGTTAAGTTGGTGTGCTTACTGCCTGGTTATGATCTGTGTTTTGGACACTTTCTGAAATGTTGGAAACTGTTGCTGCTATTGCAGCTGAAAAACTGCGAATCTTGTGACTTATGCTGGGAATAATGGAAACTTTAAAGTGGAGATTGTTGGGTGTGAAGTTCCCATTGTGCCATGTTCTACCATTGATTATGTCAAATTACACTCATGCCCTTATGCGATTTATGCTTGTCTACGTGGCATAATATGGATCGTTCACTGATACTTTGATCTTGCAGATTTTATTGTTTGCCGCTTAAAATTGAGTGTGTGAGCTGAGCCGCACACGTGTACTTGATCTTACGGCTGCTACTTTGTGGCGGTTTTACTACTTGAATCTAGACCGTTGGATTAATCTTGATCATACGGATATTATGGGAAGCTTTCTGGGGAAGCTTAATGATGTAACCATCGAGTTGATCTGAGCCGTTTATTGCATCTGATAACTGTAGTCAACCGGTGCTAACTTGCAGACTGAACCACACGATCCGCCACTTTCGACGGCCACAATCAAATCCTACTTGAAGTATATAAAAGGCCGAACAGAGAGAGGATGACAAAATTAATTCACTTTTCTCAGTTTTTTCTCTATCTCTAGACTTCTCTCTCGTCTTCTTCTCTGGGGACTCTCCGACAACTCTCCGTTGTAAACCATCTTGTTTTCGTTGTATCTCGCCTATTAGGCATTTATGGCCTCTTTGCTTGGTTGTTTAGTGATACTTGGTCACAGTTATTGTTAAAGCAGTGGTATTTTGGCTTGTAACTCGAGAGTTTGTTCTTGATCTGGAGTTTTGAGGAGATTTTGTACTATACATTCTTTGATAAAGGAAATATATAGCAATGAGCGTCCGATTTACCAAGCTGAATGTGGATGATCCAAAATCTAAGAATTTTGCGAACCACGGGACTTACATCGACTCTCTTTACCTTTTTTTCATCTTTTCTTTACATTCTTTACATTATTCGTTGAAATCTACTAACAAATCCGCTAAGTGACCACATAGATATTTTTTTTGGGTAGGTAATCAGTAGACTGAACCCCACTTAGTATCCTTCGGGTCCAATGGGCCCTCCGACTAATCCAGAGGTGCCGAAGCCAGATATGTCACCAACCAGATTCGAACCCCATACCTCACTAGGCAAGCCCTGTGTGTCTGGAGCCGTGACCGCTGGGACACGGGCACTTCGACGCAGGGGGCTAATGTCGGAAGAGCGGGAGGCGAGCGTACCCACAAGGCAGTAAAGGCTATTCTACAAGAAAAAATTAAGTCTCTTAGAAACAAAGTCAGAAAATGGAATACACGGGACATTAACAAAAAGATTGCTCATTGTCAAGAACTGATTTCCTACTATGATGCGAAAATCTCTTGGGGTTCATTATCTGCTGCGGAAGTTGCACATAAGAAGAAAGTCTGGATTGGGTTGCAATAACTTCAAGATGATCAGAATTCAATGTTTTTTTTTTGTTAAGCAAAATCTATTCATGTGGATTTACCCCAAAAGGATCAAAGTCTTACATCCCCTATTCTCCACATCACATCAAGACAAAATGTTATTTACAACTCTTAAGCCATGTGTTCGGATCTATCATCCAATCACCCGATTGAATGGGTAAATGTCTGTGCTTTGGCTTTAACCTTTAGCCATCTCCAACTGATTGTTTGTGCCCTTCGAAATATCTCCTCAGGGCATAGGAACCTCTGCTCGAAAGTTTGCTTGGTTTCTTGCTCCCCACACGTACCAAAACAAAGCGCTCCATGGTACTTTCCAAACCTCCCTTCCAACTCCAATCGGTTTTCTCAACATACAATTATGTAAAGAGGGTGGTTCAGGAATACTTGTGGCTAGCCATTCCTCCAAACTTTTCCATGTTGTTCGAGTGATCAAACAGTCCTTGAATATATGCTCTTCCATCTCCTATTCGTGCTTGCGCAAAGAGCACTCTATGGGTTGATTATTGCCAATCACCCTTCTTCTCTTTAAGTTGCTTTTAGTTGGTAGTGCTCCTTGTATCTTACTCCAAGTGAATATTGATACTTTCTTTGGGATGAACTTCACCCATGCTTCCTCTGATCTCGCCGGTTGTGCTTGTTGTGCCCTTTGAGCTATAATATGCATGTATGCCTCTTGCACCATATACTCCCCACCATTTGTGGTTTGCCATTGCCATTTATCTTACATTGTTAAAAATAAAAGTAGTCATTCTCACCACCTTTTGTTCCTCCCATATTAACAACCCCCTTCTCCACTCCCACTGTCTGTACCACTCGCCCCTTTACCTTTCCTCTCGCACTGACCAATGCCCCTTTGTGTATGTCTATCTTATATAGTCTTTCAAAATTGTTTTGCTTATATTTGTTCCCCACCCACCTTTCTTCCCAAAATCTAGTTTTGGCTTCTCAATCGCCTTCACAATCCACAATCCATAACGTACAACGTATATTCCCAACTAAGTTAGGGTCTAGGGGGTCAGATGTATGCGGCCTTACCCTTGTAATTATACAAAGAGGCCATTTCCGTTGCGACCCAATATGCATTGCGTCATTTGATGTATTGAGCTCCAGGAACTTCACTAAATAGAAGCACTAGAATTTAATAGAGTCATTTTGCTCTAGACCATTATTAGCAGAAAGTTAAAAGAATTGTTAATAATGACTTCTTCAGCTTCATTTGCAATGGACAAGTATCATTTATGCATATGTACATAAATAAATCAAAGTCCACGTAATTTTCTTACCACAGTTACCGGATGGATAACCACTAGTCAGTTGGATTTGTGGTGCTTGCCAATGCCGTATCGGTATCCCATGTGTCGAATGGGTCTTCTTCTTCGGATGCAATGATGCACGCCGGTCGTCTAGAATGTTCCTTCCCTTGCTGAAGGTTTGTTTTCTAGCAACTATTGAAACCAGACAAACTATAACGTCCTTCGCCATAACGGACAACACCGAAAAATCTCTTCCTTTGATCCTCCACCAATAAAAAATATCAAAATCTCAGTATAAGTTATCATCATTTTCACTTGTCTGAGCAATCATAAATGTAGTCACTAGATAAGTATCAAGTTCCACGTAAGTGGAACTTGACAAGGACCTTGGCCGTTTCGACATTAATTTCATTATATTTTTCATTCTTCCTAGAATTGCTCCACTAGAAGCACTACTACTAGAGTCACTCCCACTACTACAAGTTTGTACAAGAATACATAAACGGGTTTAATATTTTACATATAAATCATTTAATAGACTAGACATTTCTTCAATTATAGTCCTATAGTCAACAAGGGGTATACCATCCTCGTCGATAAATCCACTATATTAATCTTCTAATGATATTTTTAAACCTTCTAATTTTATTTGAGGGTTTAAAATGGTAGCAACAATATTAATTAGTGGTACATCTAAAAAATATTTACACCATTTTGCACTAATAGCGTCTACACAATTTTTCAAATTAGTTTTAGATCTAAAACTCGTAATAATGGCTCCTATGATAACATACACGGGAAAAATAAGGTGGGAAGTGATTTTATATACGTGTGATAATAATTTAGTTTAATCATTAAAACATTTTATTAATTCTAAAAGTTTTTCACAATCTACTAAATGACTTTGATGTAAATATATATTTTGTAATCTATTATTCATAAAACTACACAATAAATCTTTATAAGGCACGGTTTGTTGAAGTAATATATATATGTTGCGTTCCAACGGGTTGACACGTCTAAAAAACTTTTTATTGGCCTAATATTATTATCATTTCAAAACTTAAACCAATCTTACATTACCCTAGGTTTAGTAAACAAACATTTTATTGTACGTTAAATGGAGTTTACGCTTAAATCGGTACATTTAATGGCATCTTGTACATATTAATTAATAATATAACAAATACAACAAATATGAACAAATTGATCACCAAAAGAAGAATCACATAATGCCTTTAAATCGTCTATATATTCATCATTGTTAGATGTATTATAAAACGAAATACTACACATATTTTGTTGCAAATTATATTCTTCTAAAATTAACATAATCATAGTGCTTATATTTTGTGTAATGTGTACATCATCAAACATGCTATACGCTAATATTCTTTTTTGTATTTTTCACTCAATATCTATCCAGTGACAAGTAATACCCATATAGTTATGTGTTTACGAGTGATCCAACCATATATCACTATATATATAAAGTTTATGGTCCATAAATGAAAAACTTTACATAAATTAGCTTTTCTTTTCTGATATTTTGTAATGTTGCTAGTGTATGATTTACGTGAAACTCTACTAATTGCGAGATTTAAAAATGTTCGCACATAATTTTCTAAATCTATTCTTTCAGCAAATCTAAATGGAAAAGTCTTATGAACAAGTTAAATCTACTAGGCGTTCCTTATTTTTATTTTGATTTTTGTGTAGGATCGACATAAACATCTACCGGGTGCTTAGTCCACATATGTCTCGCAGACGAGTCATACCCCCCCCCCCCTAAAAAAAATTGAAAGTTGAAAAAAATCAAAATTTAAAAAAGATTCTAAATTTATAATAAATATTCAGATTTCAAAAAAATAAATCATACCTTTTTGGTGTTGGAAATTCTTTGGACATAACCGACATTTCAAAAAAAATAGTCGAACCCTCTTTCTGAATCTGGAAGTTTATCATAAAATTTCTTAAAAATTCGGGAGCTACTTACTTTCTACGGAACCCGCTTTTGAGTTTGAGTCACCAGAGGCGAAGGATGAGGATGAAGGGGTTGACGACTACCACGCCCACAAGTTGAAGGTGTTACCGCCTCTTCTGCCTCCAGAACCGGTACTAGTGGTGGTGTGTTCGAATCACCCAAGTCAAAATTAATATTTATCAAATTTTCAAAATCAATATAAGTGTCGAAACCAAGGGATGAATAAATAAGGATTCTCCTCGATGACATTATTGAGGTAGGTAAAAAAAGCTAAAATGCGAAAATTGCTTTAAAAAATGCATCATAATGAAAGATTTAAAGAAAGAGAATAGTTGATAATAGGTGAAGAGAAGATTGAGACTTTGCATGAATAAAATGAAGGGTTGAAGGGGCATTTATAGGTGTAGGAAAAAAAATTGAAAAACTATCCATTTGGCATGGCTTGCCCAACGGTAAGTTTTTTCAATTTTGTAAAATTTGTTAATTAAAATAATAATATTTATTATTTTTTTATTTTTTTAATTTGAATTCTAACATTTTAATATTAAATCCAATTTTAATTAATATAATAATTTTAAAAAAAACTTTACCCATTTTTTATCTAGCGGCCCTGTGAGTTGATCCAACTGAATTTTTTTTTTTATATTTTAAAAAAAATCTAGCAAAGCACACCGAGGTCGGTTAAAAAATCCAACCCAGCAGTTGAAGGGCCTAAAAAATGCTAACCGGGCACAGCCCTTCGAAGACCCACCGACGGGCCGTGCCGTTTGGAGGGCCACTTTGCCCTGCTCTATCTGCATCTATCTCTTCACATTCCTCACTTTGTTGCATGAACTCATGCACGCAATACCTAATTTCCCTTGCCCAATTTGATATGATTACTCAATTTTGTCTGAACCTTTTCCATTTTGATGTGATACTAAATTCCAAGCTGAACTTTGCACGATAGTAGTGGCACAAGATGGGATGTGTTGTAAATAAACATAAATATATATAAATGTGTATTGATTGTGACTGTTTCAGGATTTATTTTTTTTGTAACTGTCGGTCCTAAACTTCTATATCTAGAAGATTCCAATGAAAATAAGAGATACGCTTTTGACAAGGATCCTAATCTCTTTTCTTTTCTCTCAGGTTCTTGAGATTACAACACGTTATCAGCACGAATGCTCTACCGCTAAACCTGTATGGTGTACCAACTTAAAGCTTATCCAAAGCTTTATTATTCTCCAGGTTTTTCTTTACATACGGTTAAAGCATGTCTACGCTATTTTAATTATTGTAGATGTGGATAGCTTCTATTTGTTCGAATATGCATGTCTTCTCCAGCATTATCTACATGTTTATTCGAAGAGTGACTTGTATGAATTAGACAAATGAAACAATATAAAATAAAAGTAATATTTGTAAAGATATTATCTGTTAATTGTCAAAAGAAAAGAAGACCATATTGCAAAGCATCAAAATAACTGCACAAGTTATTGATTGACACATTCATAAAATACCGTAGGATTTGGATTTAGTTTCTGCCGTACTGAATCATTTAGTAAGAAAACGTAAGAAAAGAATCATTACATGATGACTCATAATGTAAAGAAACGTAAGCCCTGTTTTGCGCAAATCTTCTTTTACTTCTTCTATTTCTTCTTCTACTACTTATTCTACTACTTATTCTTATTTTTAGAAGGAGATGTATTTTGTGCAATTACTTACAAGATAATTATTTAAAATTCTATTTTAATTTTATATTACCAAAATTAACAGTAAATTAACAAAATAACCGTGTCGGGCCCGTGCTAGATCCATGCCGCGTGCCGGGTCCGGGTCGCGTGTCGGGTCTGGGTCGAGGCCCGTGCTGGGTCCGGGTCTGGGTCGGGCCTGGGCCCGGTAATATTGGCACGAAATTTATTTTAAAGTTTGAGAAAATTAAAAATATGTCATTCTAATTTTTAAGAAGGAAAAAAACATGTATTGAGGTGCTTATTTTTTAGAAGGTTTACCTCCTTAAAATAAGAATAAGTAGTAGAAGGTTGGTTGCACAAAACACTGATTTTCTGAAAAAATGTGCTTATAAGGCAATTATAATTTTAAGAAGCCTGCGCAAAACATGCCCTTAATCAAATCAATAACCTTATTAGTTCTCAATTTCAATTACATTGTTATCCGTCAACAATAAATAATAATAATCTTATCAGTCCGATTCGCCAATTATATCCATTTACAGTCAACTTTCCAATAATAGCTTCTTACAAACATCCCAAATGCTCTAAGAAACCGCTTTAATTAACATTTACATTACAATACTACTTTTTTTCAAAAGCAGAAGCTATTGCAAAGACTCATTATTAAGCAATTAAGTACGAAAAAGTGCAAAGTAATCTCAAACCAATAAGTTATTTGTAGAAAAATGCTCTAACCAATAATTAAAAAAGAAGAACCAATAAGTTGTACTATAATTTTCAATAAAAGAAAAGTTATACTATTAATCATGCGTTACTTGAGAAGTGTGAAACTATTTTCGAGTATATAGAATAGAGTTGTTTAGTGAACCAAACGGGCAGCGTCTTGGATCTGTAAACAATTAGGCCATACTAAAAATTAAAGGCCCATTTACGAGGCTCGTCAAGTCATTTATGTGAGGAACAAAAAAATACCCTTACCCAGACCTAGAGGACTGAGGAATCGAGCCCCCGCTCGCAGGCTACATCTTGTTCAGAGAAGAATCATCAGATTTGATCAACCATGGGTAAATTTGATGTCGTAATTTCTTAATTCTTGAGAGACCTTCGAGAATATGCAGTTAATCTATGGAAATTTGTTGCAGGTAAGGTTCATGGATCGCTGGCACGTGCAGGAAAGGTGAGAGGGCAGACGCCGAAGGTGGCGAAGCAAGACAAGAAGAAGAAGCCACGAGGTCGTGCGCACAAGCGTATGCAATACAATCGCCGATTCGTCACGGCTGGTAAACCTAATTTTCAATTATCTTTGATTCTTTCGAATGTATTTCGCGCGGGGGGTTCTTGTTATTTTATTGTCGGATTTTTTTCTGTTGAGAATTTTGCTTATGGTGAGTCGGTTCTTATGAGGGAATTTTGAGTTAAATTAGAATTTTTTGTAGTTGAATGTTTAGAAATGGATTTTTAATGAAGTACTAGAAAAGGGAAATGTATATAATGATATATATACTGCCGTTGCTGGTCTGTTTTTGCAGCAGGGAGTGATGAGTTTTCATAATCATTATAAATGTTCAAAGTGTTCATGGTTTATCAAAATTTGGATGTAAGATTTCTTTCTCTTAGACCATGAAGTTGGGATTGATTTGTGGATTTTGCTTATGCGTTAGCTTCGTGATTTAATTTGATATAATAATGTTGAGCTCGTTATGTTTGTTGTTTTTAATACATTAGATTGTAGATCTTTTCTCATATTTGTAATTGTGAATATTGCTTTTGCTTGTCTATTTGGTACAGTGGTTGGCTTTGGGAAGAAGAGAGGGCCTAACTCATCTGAGAAGTAAAGCAGAGGCCCACCTGCAGGTTCAAGTGGTTCCACTGTTTTGCTAGTTATTTGATGAAACTTGCAGAGATTTATCATTTTGCTTTTTAATTGAATTGTGAAATGCTAAACGGAAAAAGAGAAACACTATTTTTGTTATTGAATCGTCTTCTGATTATTGTCTTCTTACATCATGTTCTCCTTATATAGAGAAGGGTTACAAATGCGTAATACAAAATGCATGTGTACAAAGAGCAATAAACAATGTTGTGAGGGGCGCGGGGCGCACTGGGGCGATAAAGCCAAAAATTGGGGTGCGAGGCACTGAGGCTACGGCGCGCCTCACGAATCGGGGAGCACTAATTAAAAAAAAGCTACAAATCCAAGTAAAAACTAAAAACAGAAGCTAATAAAAACAGAAACTAATAACATGCATTAATAGAAGCTAATAACATAAGCATGTTGTGTTGTGTCAAACTTCAAAAACATAATTGAAGCCAGCATAAAGTTCCATACAAGGAAATCGTAGTGTCAAGTCAAACTTCAAAAAAAGAAGCTAATAACATGCATAAAGTCACAAGTGCTGGTTTACCACAAAAAAAGCTTGAACCCCCAAGTACTGGTTTACCACAAAAATGCTAAGATAGCTTAGCACATGTACGGAGCATATAAAAGCAACAGAAAACCTTAGCCATTGTAAATACAATAAGTTGACAAGTCTAACTTTACATAATAAAAGTACATACCAGACAATAGGACGAGAACAACAGAATTATTAAATGAAAACAACAGAATTATTAAATGAAAACAACATAGATTGTGATGTGAAATAAGGAAATCGTGCAATAGTCTCAACCAATGAATATTGTTCCAAAAATTAATGCTTGGAGTTGAGTTTAGCAGCAAAAACATATACCCACAAGCTTGGAATCGAAAGAGATTGTGTTGCACAAGAAAGCATGCTGTTGATGTCCAGAGTTTAGCAGAGAATAGCAGAGAATGATGTCCAGAGTTTAGCAGAGAAAGATGTCCAAGGTTTAGCAGAGAATAGTAGAGAATCTTGTCTTGACGAGTCTGTTGATCAGCAGAACAAAGCGAAGGCGCCAAAATCTGGAGTGGAGTTACGGCTGTAAAAATCTGGAAGTCTTTAAGTTTTAGGTTTTAAGTCATTTAGGTTTTAAATTATTTACCCTTCTTTTTTTTAGCCCAATTGAGCCTTCTTCTTTTTTTTTTAGCAAAGAATAAAACCAGCTGCGCCTCGGCGTGCTCCACTGCACTTCATGCGCTTCAGGGTGCCTCGACCGCGCTTCATGGATTGCGCCCGCCCCAGCAGGTTGGGGGCGACGCCAGTTGCGCCTCGCGCTTGGGGCGTGCACGAGGCGCCCCCCAACATCACTGGCAATAAATGCGTAATAAATGCGTGCATGCATGCGCCTTCTTTTTCTCCTTGTCTGCTTTCTTTTCGCCTTGTCTTCTTGACTTTCGTGGATGTAGGCGTGCGTTCCATTATGATGGTTCCAACACTCTTCTCAAGATGAGCTGAAGATATCAATTAAGCTCATCTTGTTACAAAGTCTCTCAAGATCTAGGGAACTCAGACCTTTAGTCAACACATCAGCAACTTGTTCTTTGGTGATTATGTGACTCAGTTCCAACAACTTGCTAT
>JAOWBN010153845.1:0-18573 GCA_028565015.1 Pinguicula moranensis
CAATTCGTACGGCATCTTGCGCATCCAACGAAGGGGAACCCAGTAATTGTGTTAGATACCAAAACTTTTGGCTCGTCTTGATTTGAATGAGAAGAAGAACCTGATGGAGACAACGAAAAAATGCTGAGCATTCAGTCCAATGTTCCTTACAAACTCTGCGGATTCAGGCGTTCGTGCATTTGCTCTGAAGAGAGTTTTTGAGAGAATGGGATCGTTGCTCTGAAGAATAAATGAGAAAAATTAACTGGCAGAGAGTTGCATCGGTTGTCCAATTAACGAATAAAAGTTGTCCACGTCAATCAGAAGGTGACGTGGACAACTGCGCCATTATATAATAGATATCTGAAAGAAAGATACCAGTTTTTTTTTTGTTAGACTGTGCTATCTCGATACCGTAGTATCTGATAAATCCACAGGACCCATATGATGCGGCCCCCAGTATGGATTGGACTAATCTCGGGCCGTAACCCGCGGGCTGGCCCCAACACGCTGTTCTCAGCAGAGTTCGAACGTTGCACCTATAAGCAAGTTCTGAGTTTGTGTCTGAGGAATCAGCTAATGGGATAACCCATTGGGGTTAATGATACCTAAACTTATATTTCTTTAAGTTGGGTATTCAAAATCTAGGTTCGATTGGGTCCAATTAGAGGGGAACTATTTTGTACCTATAATTATTATTATTATTATTTTTATAATTTTATAATTTTGAGTATTTAAAAAGTATGAAAAAATATAAAAGTTATAAAAATAGTGTTTGCAATTAAAATTTTAAGATAACTAAATAGTATTTATGGTTAAAATTTTTAAAATAACTTTAATTTATTTATAAAATTGTCATGAAGTAGAAGTAAGAAAAAAAATAATTTCTTACCTATATCTGAAAAAAAAGAGTTTTGACTGAAAAAAAATTAAAGAAAAACAGAATTGAAGTTTTAAAACATTGTTTTTAAAATAATTTTTTTTAAAAAAAGAGAATGATAAACATAAAAAGTAATCTAAATTTTAAATGGTACAACATAAGTCATGAGTATGACTTTTACTTTTATTTTACATATATGTTTTAGCTTTAAAGAGTCTATTTTGTTTATATAAACCTATGTCAACCAAAAAAAACCTACTATCAACAATCAATAAACAACAATCAGCAATATATGCTAACTAAATGTGCTAAAAAAATCCAATTTTCTACGTTAATTAATTAGGGTATCAAGGGAAAATGATATAGCACACGAATTTAACACAAGAAAATCATAAGAATGATGGCCCCCATTTGTTTAACACCAGATGGACGGTTGGATTGATGTTAAACACGCGAGACCCATCATTCTTATAATTTTCTCTGTTAATTCGTGCACATCATTTTTCGGTATTAAGAGGTTGGGTTAGGTATTCAACTACTAACGTACCTCTTGAAAGATAATCATGTCATAAAATACAGAGAATAAAAATATGAACAGGTTGTAGTAATTGACGGTAAGATCAAAAGAATAAAGATCGCACTAAAGAAATTTTATTCAATCTGTCCATTATATTCTCAACTAAGTTGAGGTTTGGAGGGTTTGATGTACGCAATCTTACCCTTATAATTATTTTAAAATATTATTTTTGTTGCGACCCAAGATGCATTAGGCCATTTGATGTATAGATTCCAACAACTTCATTAATTAAATCATTGAAATTTAATAAAATTATTTTAATTCAATCCATTATTATCACAAAGATAAAAAAAATATTAATAATGACTCATTTGTAATCAACAATAAAAAAATCTACAAAATTTAGTTATATTTAAATTTTTTTCTTTCTCTTAAAAGGGATCTGATCGAATCCTTGTACCTAACATCCCAAACTCATAACAAAATCCAAAATTCAAAATCATTATTGAATGCCCATCTCGAAAATATGAGTAGGTTTTCTGCCATACATTCATTTTGCACTATTCAGTCAGACATTTCACATGGTTGGAGTTGGAGTGCAGTATATTGGTATTAGAGAAGTAGAGTATCCTATTATCAATATCCATGTATACAATTTTATTACAAGATGTACCAACTTTTTGCATTCCAAGTTAACTGAGTTAGAGTATCCTGTTTGTCCATTTCGGAGGCGTATGAATGGGCAATAATAAGTTTTTCCTGGAAGTGGAGTCCTGTCTCTGTAGTACATATTAATTTCTGCAAGCTGGATACATTGAATGTGATCAACAGTACAAACATTTTTTTTGATAAGTAATAATGAATATATTAATCACAGAGTTATTTACATAAGATGAGCATGCTCCCCTTTAATATGGGGGCATCTCCGGAAAAACACAAACAAAACCCAATCGATGCTCAAGGGGGAAAATACACATGAAAGCACAAAGTAGGACGCCGAATCCAATCTGCAATAGTGACCACTGTTGGCTTGCTGTGATGAGCAGTGAGCCAAAACCAAGTCTGAGCTTGTATCATCTCAAAGCAGGTATCCATGGAAAAAGAGCTCTCATTGTGTTTAACAGCATTTCGGGCCTTCCATATATTCCAGACAGTCGCGTGCCAGATCGTCTTCCATAGGTCATCTCCCCTCCTCATAGTCCATAGTCCCAAAAAGGATTGCAAATGGCTAGAGACTGAGTCAGGGCCAGTAAGTGATAATCCAAGCCAATCGTAGACAAGAGACCATAGTCGGTATACGACTGGACAAGTACAGAATAGATGTGGCACAGTCTCTGGTGCAGAAAGGCAGAGACAACATAAGCTGTCTTCAACCGTGAGCACCATGTCCCGCGCAATAAGATTGTCCGTAGTTGCTATCCGGTGTCTGAGAGCTCTCCAGCAGAAGAAGACCACTTTCCTTGGGGAGAGCTTACCCCATATGACTTCTAAATCCGGTCTCAGAGTGAGTGTTCCGTGTGATTCTCTAGATATAATTTTGTAGGCACTGCTTGACGAATAAGAACCAGATGCAGACTCGGTCCATCTCCAAGAATCAACACGGGCAGAAGGTGTGAAAGCAAGAGTAATCTCCGTGGCTAGTTCATCAAATAAGTACCGTAGAGGATGAGATAAAGGACGAGTCCAATTGCCGAATCGATCATACGCTGGTAACAGTTGTGGCCACATATCATGTACGGATATCTCCTTGTAAGCTACAAGTCTGAATAGAGAAGGAGCACGAGAGGCTAAGGTGGTAGTACCAAACCAGATGTCCAGCCAAAACCGGGTCTGGGAGCCATCACCAACTGTCCGACACAAGTGAGTATGAAACCAGCTGTCCAGGGATAGCTCTTTGCTTAGATCCTTCCACCATTTAGTAGATTTTCGTGCTACTGGAATAGGATTCCAGTCACCATGCGGATAGGTAGTCAGATACTTGGCTCGAAGCACTTCCTGCCAATGACCGTGGTATTCAGTGCGGAGCCTCCATCCCCATTTACAGAATAATGCAATGTTGAATGCCTGAAGTTCTAATATCCCAAGACCACCGGCCTCCTTAGGGAGGCAGAGATGTTCCCATTTGATCCATCTGATCGGTTGTTTCTGTGAATAGCTCGAGCTCCATATAAAGTCTCGGCATATACCCGTCATATCTTTGATAACTGAAATCGGAGCTTTATATATGGAGAAATGATATACTGGGAGGCTGCATAGAACACTCTTTACTAGAGACACTCGACCTGCGAAAGATAAGAATTTATTAGTCCACAATAAAGTCTTAGTGCGAATTACCTCGGTCAGGTGACTCCAGCTACTCCGTAGGCCAGGTTTGCAGCCTATTTGAATACCCAAGTACTTGAAGGGGACCGACATCAAAGGGCAGTCGAGGATGCTAGCAAGAGATAGTTGTTGTTGATCAGACATATTGATGCCTAGCAAGCTACTTTTCTGAAAGTTGATACGGAGGCCCGAGACTAGCTCGTATAAGCGGAGGATGGCCTTCAAGGCTAATATGTTAGCCTCAGATCCTCTCCCGAAGAATAGTGTATCATCAGCATATAGAGAATGGGTATACTCTTTAGGGCCACACCGAATACCAAATAACTTCCTTCGGGTTCTAGCACTATCAATCAGCATATTGAGGCCTTCCGTAGCAATCACGAATAAGTATGGGGAAAGAGGGTCCCCCTGACGTAGGCCTCGTCTAAAATCAAATATCCCTGTCGGTGAACCATTGATCAAGACACTCCCTGAAGCAGTAGATATGCAGGCACGTATCCATCGTATCCATTTTGCACTAAATCCTAGCTTCATCAGCATAAAACATAAGAAATCCCAGTTAATAGAGTCAAAAGCCTTTGCGAAATCAATCTTCAGGAACACCACCTTTTCCTTTGATATCTTCGCATGATGTAATAACTCATTTGCCAGAATAATACCATCCTGTATGTGTCTCCCTTTGATAAAAGCCAGCTGCTCGGGAGATATAAGCCTATCAATCACTCTGCGGAGTCTGTTTGCTAGAAGTTTAGCCAATAACTTATAAGCGCTGCCAATCAAAGAGATAGGGCGATAATGAGAGAGATCCGTCGGAGATAACACTTTCGGTGCCAACACAATAGAGGTAGAGTTTAAAGGCCTGAACATGGTATCTGTTCTGTGGAACTCTTGTAAGAATGCAATGTACCCATCTTTCACCGATTCCCAATTTGTGTGTAGGAAATTGAAAGAAATTCCATCCGGACCCGGACTTCGCTTCCCCGAACACGAGCGTAGAGTAGAGAAGATTTCCTCTTCAGTAAAGGTGGCGATAAGCATGCGATTTTCATCTTCTGATACCATACGGTTGCATGGCAGATTGATAAGGGGTCGAGGAAAGTCCTGTTCAGAAAAGTGGTTAGCAAAGAAAGAATTTATACCAACTTTTACCTCACTGATGTCCGAAGTCCATGCACCATTGAGGTAGAGTCCATTAATCGAATTCCGGTATCGTCTGTGTCGCACAGTCGCGTGGAAAAATGAGGTGTTGCCATCTCCTTCGGTTATCCAGGAATTTCGAGACTTTTGGCTAAGTAAGGAGGTCTGTCTCCTCTTGGCTAACTTTAATTCTTGCAATCTGGTGCGCCGAAGTTCCTTCTCCAGGTCTGTAAGAGCTCGGATTTCACTAGCTGCATCCAGATCGTTTATGGTCTCCTGCAATGTCTCTATAGCGCGCTCCACATTGCCAAAAACGTCTCGGTTCCAGGCCTGCAACTCATAACGCAGCTTTCTAATAGAGAAATGAAGAATAGAGCTAGGCGTACCTTGAAAGTCCATAGCAGTCCATCGATCCGTGACAAAATTACGAAAATCAGGATGGGAGTTCCAACAGTTAAGTGTATGAAATGGTTTGGGTCCCCAGTTCTCTACTGCGGAGTGGAGCAGGATGGGGCGGTGATCCGCAATGGTGCGTTCCAGAGCTGTCTGGATTTGGTTTGGCCAGAGGGCTGTCCATTTAGTTGTCATTAGGAATCGGTCCAAGCGACTTGCTCGAGTACCGTTTCCATCAAGCCAAGTGAACTTAAAACGTTGAAGAGGAAGGTCAGCTAGATGGTTATCCAAAATGAACTGAGAGAAGTCTTTCATAGCTGATGTGGCAGGGCCAGTATAATTCATTCGCTCCTCAGGAGTTGAGATCATATTAAAATCCCCTGCTAGACAAAAAGCCCTGTTCGGATCACTTTGAATAATCTGTGTTAGATCTCCCCAAAGAGTCCTGCTCGCTGCATAGTCCCCGGATTTAGCATATACATTGATTATCGAAACTGCTTCATTTGTGGAGATCCACACCCCCTCAATGATGAGCAGATTTTCCAGAGAGACTTGCCGAGTGATTAGAAGGTTTGTGGTGCACCAGACTGTAAGTAGGCCTCCAGCTGTGTTCCTGCTCGGACTGGCAGCCCAGGCGAAATCAGAATGTCGCCAGAGGCAGCTTACTGTGAACTGGTCCATGATCACTCGTTTCGTTTCCTGCAAACAAAGGACATGGACTCTGTTTTTGCCTGTGAGTTTAGCAATCGAGTTGATCTTGCCAGATGTAGATATTCCAAAAACGTTTATGGAGAGAATATGCATTATTCTGCAGGGATACTTCCTGTTTCAGAATGCTCCTGCTCTGCCTCCATCAGATCCATCTGTTCCAGTTCCAAGATTCGAAGCTTAGTCTGTTCGATCGATTCCCTTGCTTGAATGCCTATATCTTCACCAAGAGTCCAGATGAAGTCTGCTGAGGCCCGGGCTTGGTTTCGGGTCTTGTTTCCCGGCCGAGGCGAATTCTGCGATTTAGATGCCTCATCTGGTTGAGTCGAGGTAGTACTCTCTTTACGCTTCCGAGAGTTTGGACATTCAACCTGCTGAGCGGGCTGATGAATAATAGGTAGATTAGAGGTTGGATTCTGGCTATTGTCCGAACTCTGAATAATATCCATATCATCAGCCGCCTGAATGTTCGGAGTGATCAGAGGCAGTGCATCCTTAGAGTCCAAACTATCAGTGGAGTATTCAGCTTGAGATACAAGGATTGGTATAAGGGGTTCCGCCTCCTCTTGATGTAATGAAGATGTAATAGGAGTCTCTTTCGGACTAATCAGAGGAGTTATGTCCGTAGTTGTTGCCAGAAGCTGCACAATAGGTAATACCATCGATCTGTTTAAAATTGAAGGCTCCTGCAGACTAATTGTAGAAGTTATATTCGAAATTGGTTCCAGAGGCTGCTCAGCAGGAGTTGCCAACACTTCTATCAGAGGAGGTTGTGCAGGGTCATTTGCAGCTAAAGCAGAGTGGCTCGCTGGAGGGATAATCGCAGCAGGGCTGCAGTTTTGCTGATCCATCTTAGGTTGCCAGACTTTAGCTGGTTGTCTAGCTCCCAAAGGTCTTTTGTACAGCGTAGCCCTCTGAAGTTCCGGGAATTCCGATGAAGATTTAGAGAATGAGGAGGTTGCACCGGAACCAGGAGGAGGACCATATCAAGCATAATGTTTTTCTTCATTGACATGGACCCGGAACCACTCTTCCCCTAAAATCAGTTTGAGATGAGTATCGATAGAAGTTTTTTCCTTGACCCTAGTGAGGACTCGAGCAAACAATAGATTAGTCCGGGACTCAGTGTCTTTATCAAGTCTCACGAATTCGCCGATAGAATCAGCAACCTGTTTGAACACAGAAGGATGCCACCCGTGCAGCAGAGTGCCGCGGATTTGCAGCCACACCGTTCGGCTATTATCGTATCTTCCGTGGCGCCATGGTCTAGCTGAGATCAGTCCAAGTCTAATAGTAAGAGAAGGCTCTTCGCACAACCGGTCCTGCAATTCTTCGTTCGGGTAGGTAAGTAGCAATTCACCCCCTTCCACTAAGAGCACAGAACCTCTGTCAAGCTGTAATTCGGATAACTTAGCACGAAGAGAGACTGGGGTAGTGCCATTAAGAGGATGAGCTAGTACACTGTGAGATAGCCAATCCGTATGATCAGGGGGTATTTCAATTCGTACTGCAGCGCATCCGTCTGATTGTTCGCCATCCATTCGGCCAGAATTCAGATTAGCAGGTATCTCCTTATGAGAGTGCTGAGAGGCAGATCCTGCAGGATCGGTTACAGAGTTCTTAGGAGGCAGATATTTGATCGCAAGTTTATGGGCACCCATCCATATGCCGCTCATAGACCGTTCAAGTAAGTAAGGGTCACAGTTTCGTGCATATCGAACAAATCCATAGCTTCTTTGGTCCGGTTTCAACTTTGGCATAAAATTATCTTCAAGCTGTCCGTAACCTGCAAAGATACTACGCAAATCTGCAGTAGAAGCTTGGGGAGGGAGGTTAGAAACAAGATAAGATAATGTATTCTGTCTCAAGCTTACTATGAAAGCCGATAGAGGGGTGCGGTTTATTGGTGCCGGATGACCACGGCGTTTCTTGTGAACTTCTTCCCATTTCCCATCTGTTTGGGGGTCTTCAGGAGGCTTAGGCTCATTATCTTGAGAAGTTGATGAGTCCATCACAGCCTTTCCTTTATCCTGAGTTTTGAGGCCAGATATTTCAGAAGGCTTAGACATAGTATTAGAGAGAACTGGTGAGTCCATAACTGCTTTGCCTTTCTCCTGGAGTTGAGGGCCGGATTTTTCCTGTCGGGAATCTGAGTCAAGCATATCTGAATCAGCTATATGAGTTTCTGGGACCGGCGCCGGAGTCTGAGTCGAGGTAGTCGCATTAGCAGTGCCTTGGATTTTAGACTTTTTGGCCTTAGCACAATCATTAGCAGAGTTCTTCAGTGAGGCAGCAGAGCGATTCTCAGAATTTTCAACAGCAGAACTTTCCGGCCAGGAACCGTTCACCGTCTTTCCCACAAACGAGAACACCGGGTCCTCCATTTTCTTTGTGCGCGAGTCTTTCCGGCGTTTCCCCTTTGTTTTTTTGGAGGAACTAAAACCAGGAAACTCCGGCCCCTCTTCTAGTTGTTCCCCCAAATTAGAAAGGCGAGGCAATCGGTATTTGTCAGCTTTGCTTTTCGCCGCCGGCGCCGGCAAGTCCGCTGTGTCCTCGTCCGAAGTCTCTGTGGTATCAGCCCAGATAGAGCCAAAAATCTCTTTCCCGTTCGGTTTGGACGCAGTCGCCGCCGGCCCAGTCTCTTCAACCTCCATATGGGTATTCGCGTTTTCCAGCGCGCTATTGGGTTCGCTAGAGAGAGAGTCCTCATTCGGTGATTCACTGGACTGTGTTTGAGCAGAAGACGACAGAGACGGAGCGCAGGGAGACGGCGGTGCAGAATTTCCACCGCTAGGGTCTCCTTTGTCAGAGAGCATATTTCCAACGGTAATATTTTCCTCTGGTAATTTTAACATTCGTCCAGCCAACTCTCTGAATGAATCATGCACTCTCATTCAAACCAATACCCCTTATTGTGCAAAACCAGCAAAGAAAGACTGAAAGAGCTTATATGCATAACATATACCAGTAAGCCAGAAACTGAAAAAGTGCAAATTTGCCACATATATTTTTAACATCTCTCTGAATTGTTCGAATCGTGGAGCATTTCAAATGAACCTGAAGCATCATTAACTAAAACTCGAGGATTGTTCCGCAGAAAGAGAAGTTTGCAAACAGCAAAGAAATTGACCTTTTTAAGATGCCTGATGATTTCTGAATGAGGAAGCCCCATGCACAACAGCACATTAGCAGATGTGAAAGGTCCAAATCCACTTATAGCTTTTAGGTTTCTCAGCCCGCTTATCATACTCGGAAGTTCCATAGAACCACAAAGCATTTTCTAGCTATTGTAAATCTATACTGCCATCGTAGACTTTTCGAGCAAGATTTTGTTGGTATTTATAATTCTATAATAGAATTATTGAAGACTAGAATTATAGAAGAAGTAGAGTTATACAAGAGTAAAATTATAGAGGGGGTAGATTTATAAAGCTAGTCTACGACTTAGTTGAAAGTTGTAAACACTATATATACTCCAAGGGGCCTTGTTTAATAAAACGTGTTTTCCAATATTTTCAATTTGGTATCGGAGCGGATTTGAATACTTGAACCCTAGAAGGAAAAAAAAGAAAGCTTGTGTTGTCGCCACCAGCCGCTGGCTGACCGACGCCCCCTGAATATAGTTTATTTTATTTCTTCCTTTTTGTCAAGAAATTCTACTTACAAAAAAAATGAAAAAAAAGGAGGAAAAGGGGAAATTTCCCCATAACCCTAGCCGCCACCTGACTGCACGCCGCCGCTGACAAGCCACCATCCTCTGTGGAGCCATCGTCGCGCGGGTTGGATCACCATTGTAGAGAAGTCATGGAGGAGTATCGCCGGAGTTGAGAAAAGGGCGAACCCTATCACCGGCATACGTGGGAAAGGTCTGCTCATAGAAATTCAGCGTCGAAAACTCCTCCATGGTAGGCTGCGCTTCCAGCATACACTCGAATGTTCCGCTTTTCGATGACCTTGTCTCACCTGAATTCGTCGTATAATTCGACATGATAATTTAGATGATGCGGCACAAGTCCCACAACTGATGCAACTCCTAGTTCAGTCACGAGTTTTCCACTAGTACTTAGTGTCGAGGGAGTGGTCACACGATATAGTTGGGTAAGAGAACCTGTTTGTCATTGAAGGGTGCCGAAGATATCTGAATCGGCACTGCGACAGTCACCGCCTAAGTATAGATTGTCGTGGTTGTGCCAGTAGGGAAGCTGGCTTTAGTAGTTGATTGCAAAATAGTTGTACTAAAAAAAAGGAGGAATTGATGCAGCGTTAGTGTATGTCTTGAAGAGGAATTGATTCTATGTGGCTCGTTGGAGGAACGCCGGTATTCGGGAGAGTCCAGGTTGAAGAAACAGTGCTCGCGTGTGTCATAGTAGTAGAGTAGTTACGTTGGAGATGACGATAGAATTTGGGACCAGTTAAGGGATCAAGATGGGCTTGGTGTTGAGTTAGGGCTAAAAGTCCAAAAGGCCTGATGGAAATACTTAGGTTTTCCAATATTGCCCAAAATATTGGGCCAATTGTGGCAGCTGAGGAGGCCCACGTGGTTACAAATTTTATTGAGGTAGTCACTTGATGAGGTGTGATATCAATCCGTGTCGAGTTTTGTCTTTTGGAGGAGGATTGAGCATACTAGAAAGGAGCGAGAGCGGATTACCGATTGCACTGGGTTGGAATGTTGTCGTGCTTTCATAGGTTGGAGATATTTTTACCCATCGAGTGACTGTTGCTAGTCGGGGCTTATGTCTTTTGTCGTGGGTTCAATGGGGTGTCTAGCAGTGAACTGGATGGGCCAGCGAGAGGATGTCCAACACTGAGCCTAATGGGCCAAGGAGAGAGGTGTCTGGCATTGAGCTGGGAGTGCCAATGCAACTGAGGAGCCGATTGTTGTACCGGTGATGAAAGGTCAACAAGATGGTGATTGCTTGGGACATTCCTTGACCGATTGAGTTGAATGAGGAGTCGGTTGTTGTACCGGTGATGAGGGGTCGACTAATGTGTCGAATCAGGATGGTGGGAATGAGACTCAGGCTCAGGGGAAGCTGAGAGTGTTCACGAGGAAGAGTAAGGAGAAATTGGATGTGCCAGATCTATAGGATATACTGGATGGGCCAGATCTGAAAGAGATATTAGATGGGCCAGATCTAAAGGATATATTGGATGAGCTAGATCTAAAAGAGATACTGGATGGGCCAGATCAGAAGGAAAAATTGGATGGGCGACCATCTAATGAGGAACTATGTGTCAAGATGTGCTTAGTGAATATGAGGAGTGTTGGTGTTGGTGTTTGTATCTAGTTTATGTACCTATATAAGAATAAGATTATAGAAGGATAGAGTTATAGAGGAAGTAGAATTATAGAGGTAATATAAGGCTTAGTTAAAAGTTGTAAATACTATATATACCCTCCAATGGGTCTTGAGCAATAAAACGCGCCTTCCATCATTTTCAATTGATCTATTACACTGGATGCTCTGTAGCCAAGATTACAACGCTTTTTCAAGAACTTCTCATGTAGGCTAACTAATTCCTTTGCACTTGGAAAATTCTGAATCGTAGTATGAGCGTAATCTTCAGTGCATTTCTATTGGTAAAGATTTTTACCTGAAGTATGCCAATACTATTGGATTTGAAGGCTTGATTGTATTTCTTTTCATACATCATAGTACATTTAAAGGGAATTGGGGGGTCTTGAATTAGGAAGGATCATGAAGATAATCAAGAGATCATTTCTTTTAGAAATAGTTGATATGATCTTTCCTAATCTCCTTTTTTTTTTTTTTTATCATAAGTTTAACATTCCCCCTCAAGTTGAACTATCGGATCTTTGATGCCCAACTTGTATAGTATCCTATGAAAATTATCGCATGTGACTGCTTTAGTTAACACATCAGCTAGTTGGTTTTCTGATCGTATGAACGGAAAACACACAGTGCCTTCTTCAAGTTTCTCGTTTATGAAGTTTCTATCAATCTCTATATGCTTTTACGGTCATATTGAATCGGATTCTCTGAAATGTTGATTGCTTCCTTGTCACCGCACATTAATGAACAAGGTTGACAACTTCTTTATCCATAATATTTCAGTGAGTCCTCGAGTAATTCCTCGAAATTCAGCTTTAGCACTGGATAATGCTAGCACCTTTTGCTTCTTGCTTCTCCAAGTTACCAAATTTCCACTGACAAGAGTAAAGTATCTTGAGGTTGATCGTCTATCGGTTTGGTTGCCTGCCCATTCTCCATCAGCGTATGCATGAACATTCAGATGCCCATGTTTTTTTGAAAACAATCCCTCTAATTGCTATTCCTTTTAAATATCGCACTATCCGCAATGCTGCTTCCATGTGTTCTTCTTGAGGTCTGTGCATAAACGGATTTACCATCCCCACTGAGTAAACAATATTCAGTCTAGTGTGAGATAAATAAATTAGCTTTCCAACCAATCTTTGGTATTTCTCTTTGTCTGTTTGTGGAGCATTGTTGAAGTTTGAGTTTGTGGTTTTCCATCATTGGGGAGTCCGCCGGTCGACAATCCATCAATCTTGTCTCTGTCAATAGATCCAAAATATATTCTCTTTGAGATAAAGATCCCTGTAGGTGATCTCAGAACCTCTATCCTTAAGAAATAATTCAGCCTCCCCAAGTCTTTCATCTTAAATTCGTGGAATAGATTTTTTCAAAATAATTTGATTTCTTCTATGTCATCCCCTGTGATAACTATGTCATCGACAATGCTAAGAATGTAAATCTATAGCCAGGATTTAAACAAAAAAACAAAAAAAATAGAAAAAAAAAATTAAACCCTAAAACTGAAAAATTAAATCCTAAAATCGGAAAACCTTAAACCCTAAAAAACCCTAAACGGAAAATTGACATTATATTCAATTGGTTTAGTATTTGAAAAAGTTACTCGATTTTAGGGAGGGTTTAGGATTTTTCCAGTTTGATCGATTTAGTATTTAAGGTTTGGAATTTTTTTAGTGTATAGGTTTTTTTTAGAGTTTTGGTTTTTTAGGGTTTAGGGTTTTTCATTTAGAATTTAGGGTTTTACATTTAGTTTTTTTTAGGGTTTTCCAATTTTAAGGTTATTTTTTCAATTTTAGGATTTAGGTTTAGGTTTTAGATTTTAAGATTTAGGGTTTTACATTTGGGTTTTTTTAGGGTTTAGAATTTTCCAATTTAGGGTTTAGTTATTCAATTTTAGGGTTTAGTTTTTTTTGCTATTTTTTTGTTTAAATACTGGCCCTAGATTTGTACTGTAATGCATGACTAAAATTTTGTGTGCATTTATATGTGGGTAGGGATCTGCCCCTTATATAAACTTGTCAACTATTTATAAACTTACAATTATAAAATTTGTAATTTTGTAAAATATTAATAAATTTAAATTTGTTACAAAATTTATAAAAATAATTTTTTTAATATGCCTGACTCGTGTCGGACCCGATGTTACCCAGAGGGTGGCCTGAAGAGTTGGCACGGCGGGCGGACCGGGCTGGGCCAACCGCTCCCGGTTAGCCCGCCGGAAGGGCCAAGGCCTGGGTCAGGCGGGCCGGGCCGCACTCATTACCTTGATTTTTAGCCATGGTGAAGTATCTCAATCCTGCTCTTTTCGTGAACCTTCATTTTCGTAGATCTTGTCCATAATTTTGGACTTTTCGCTACAGAATGCAGGCAAGTGGCGGAGGCGAGGAACCAAAGAAGCTGAAGCTCTATTCCTACTGGCGTAGCTCTTGCTCTTGGCGCGTGCGAATTGCTCTAAATCTCAAAGGTTTAATTTTTCAAAGAACCATTCTCAGTTCTCCACAGTTTTCGTTAAGAAATTGACATTCGGATACCGAGAATTTTGCAGGCCTGGATTATGAGTACATACCAATTAATTTGCTCAAAGGAGAAAACAAAACACCGGGTTTGAGTCTTGTCTTGACGCCCTTTTCGGATTTCTGGCTCTAATTTCATGTTTGTGTGAATTGTATGCTGCAGAAATCCATTTCAGATCACGTGAGTCTCTTAATGTTATTTTCTGCATCTTGTTGGGAAATTAGAATTTTTGAAGCTTAACCCGCTTGGATGCGTACCAGTGCTTGTTGATGGTGATACTGTTATTGCAGACTCTTTTGCAATTGTATTGGTGAGCTTATTCTATCATTTGAAATATGATACTTTTCTAATCATTCGGTGCACAAAATTTGGTTGTTTAGGTTGTACTTTTTTATGACTTAAGTGATGAATATTTGGTTATAAGCAGTACTTAGAAGAGAAATATCCTCAACATCCATTACTACCTCAGGACCTTCAGAAGAAAGCGTTGAATTACCAGGTCAGTTAGCTTCATCTCATGATCTACAACATTGATCTTTTTATTGATTGCCTTTGAGAGGACAAAAGTTGAAGCAAATGGTAGTTCTGCCTTTCGTAACTGGAATTTTTACCTAGTAATTTATTATTGCACAATGCAAACTTGTTGAAGTTATAGATAATGTGTGGATGGCTTCCACAACATGTTTCATGCATTTTGTTTTTGACAGAGAACTTGCTTGCTCATCACCCTTCTATGGTTACGACATTAGTTGTGCTAATTTGAGTACTTCTTCCTTTTTGTGAGAATAATTCCTTGCTCTAACAACCTTCATTTTGCTTGTTGTAGGCAGCTAATCTGATTTGTTCAAGCACACAGCCTTATCACAACCTCCCTGTAATTGTGAGTTTATAATCACCCTTTCCGTTTCAACCCGTTTTCCAACTAGAATTTTCCATTCAAACACAATGTAATACATCTCCTTTATATGAACAAAGGCAGATTACACTTTACGTCTACGATTTCAGGGATATATCAAGGAAAAGCTTGGCCCTGAAGAGATGCTTGCTTGGGTCCACCATCATATAAATAATGGGTTTGAGGGTAAGTGTTGATCTTGTTTTTCTCATACAATAAATCAAAATATCTACCTTGATGATGTATATACATACATGTATATAATATAATGTTAACCTCCATTAATAGCTAATAGCTCAAATTCATTTTTGATATCGTTATGCACACTAATGATTCAAGAATTTGGTCAGCTTCACTCATTCTGTGTATCGAGTTGAATCTCCCTCCTTTAAAAACTCTATTCCCATTGTATGGATATTCATTGGACCACTCTCTGTTTATTTGATAACTAGTCCCAATGCAGCTCTGGAAAAGCTGTTGAGAAGCTACGCTGGGAAGTATGCTACAGGGGTTGAAACTTTCCTGGTCAGTTATTTTCCAACAAACGTTTCAGTCAGTCAAACTATTTGTGAACTTAGATTCTCGAGCATAAATCTGCAGGCTGATGTGTTCTTGGCGCCTCAGATAGGCGGTGCTAATAGATTCAATCTTGACATGGTATGCTCTACCTCATTTGAATTCATCTCATTGCCACCAAAGATGTGTTCATATTCAGCTCTTGTTTGTTAACTTTGAGAATTGAACACATGGGCAGAGTAAGTTTCATCTCCTGTCGAAGCTCAATGAGGCATACAAAGGGCACCCTGCGTTTCAAAATGCTTTACCTGGAAAGCAGCCGGATGCACCACCAGAGTCGAGGGACTGATGTGAAGGTTTAGAGAAATGGTTAGTTCAAGTTGCTTCATGTACCTTGGATTTTTGCTTGTTATATCACGTGAATAAGCCTTTTTTATGGATGCAGTGTATTCTAGTACAATTCTCATCTTTAATAATGCTTACAGTCTGGTCACATGCCTAAAAGAATAAAGTGTAGTTCAGAAGACAGTAAGAACCATCAGTCATAGGCAGAAGATGTCAATTATACACTCTAACTGGAGTTCTTAAAACATGTCTACAGCTGTCCAGTACAGGAACATCTTGCCTGAAAGATAAATACTTGAAATAAATACATGCGATAAGAGAGTATCCATCATCAACTGTAAAATCATCATTCACATCTTTCATGGATGAATCTTCCTCGTACTTTCCCTTTCTGTTCGTGGTCTCATATTTGCTGCAGTTACGAGTTTATAACTGTAACTGGAGCTGGGCATTTCACTTATGTCCCCAAACCATTCCTCATAAAAATGCCAAACTTCTGACTCGTTGAAAGCAGGATTCAAACTACGAAGGTACCGTTTGGTAACCTGATAACGCTTTATCCAACAGTTATCCCGGTCGCGGATAATCGAGTGATAACTATTTTTATTCTCTATTTGGTATCCTGATAACAGATTCCAGAAGTTATGCCAAACCACCGTTTGGTATCCATTTTTCTTGCACAGATTTACTGTAATTTGAGATAAAACATATCATTTTACCTCTTTACCCCTTAAATCTCGTTTAAAAGGGTTCCAAACCCTTTTCTTTCCCAAATCGGCGATGGAATACTCCCTAGACACAACGGAAGAAGTTGATTCTCCTACATCTTCGCAACCGAAAATGGCAAGCAACCATTCTGGAGCAAATCTTCGCAACCGAAAACAGTTATCTACCGCCTGCAAAGCTCACCAGAAAAGAAATCGCAGAACGTCACTGAAGATTCCAACGAGACCTCAGCAACACAAACTGAGGAATCCATTGAGAATGAGAATGAACAAGAGGTTGTTTGCCAAGGTAAGGAGTCCTGCAGAGAGTACATGAAGAACTTTATGGCTGCAATTCCTATTAGAGAGCTGCAGTCAGATATCAAGAAAGGCCGTACCATGTCGACTCCTCTTCACCATAGACTACAAATAGAGTTCCATTACACCCAATTACAGCAAGCAGTTCCCAGTGCTCCTGCGGTAGAAGTTCAATCCTTAGGAGCAGCAGATGCTATAGTATCTGAGGTTGCCTGCCCCTGAAGACTTTCACTAACAAAAGGTTTAGGTGTATATGTGAGTAGTGCATATTAACCATTGCCTCATTCCAACACGATGGCTGAGATAGCAACAGATCCGTCTCGTCTGAACTAGTTTGTTCATGTTGTATTGTATTGTACTAAAACCAATAATCTATTCACATTTTACTAATGACCTGATACTGCTATTAGGAAAATACGTTTTGCTGTCTGCTGAATTCATTTTGACAAAATGGGGCCAATGATTTTGAATCAGCGTCTTGGTAAACGCATTACTATTTGCTTCTTTTATGTGGAGGATCAGAAAAAGAGGAGATATTCACGAGCATGGAACTTAAAATTGGTTTGCATCTACAGTCATAGATACACAACAGAGTCGAACTCGAAACTGTTATAAGTGCAACGCATGATAAACATAGCATCTTTATACAACATCAAGAGCCACCAAGAAAAAAGAGCACTCGAACATTCATTTACATGGAAACCACATCCTCTGCCATGAAACCCATACTGAAGTCGAAAGTAATGCATGTCAGTTGCTTCTTTTTCTCATCTGCCATTGTCATTTTCAGGCTGTAGGAACCCTGCATAATAAGAACAGATCAAGAATAACTAGTCAGAATATCTCAATTCCGATTTGACAAGACTATTACAGTAGTACCATTCACACAAAAAACAAGCATATCCAATGTACTTCTTATGGAATGCATTATGTAAACGAAGCGTAATGTAATACAACTTACTACTTATCCAAAAAGCTTAGGCAAGTAGTGTATGCAAGTCAACATACAAGCTTAAAATAAACAAGCAACTTCAGGCTTTCTTCTAGGGACATCTAAAAATATGCGAGTAATGTATGCAAGTCATCAGACTAGCTTAAACTTATCACAAAACCAAAGGCACCGAACAACTAACAAACAAGCTACCATTCTGCCTCCACGGTTAACAAACAAGCTAGAATTAAAAGTAAATAACAAACTGAAAACGTTTCAGCAAACATTTTAATACTCGTGGCTCAAAACATAGAAAACAGTGGGTGTGTTTTGAGGTAATGTCTCACCGTTTCGAATCATAATTTGAAGTAATCAAAAAATTGGAGTTTTCTGTAGACTATTTGTCCAAATCGCATTTCTTCCAATTCCCATAAAACTACTAAACCGAAAAGTTTATTTGATTAAAATCAGTTGTATCATAGACACTTGAAATCTCGAATAATTATTTGAAGATTCACAACAAAAAGGACATGGTAAGAAGAAGAAAGGAAAGGAAAGGTTAAACCAGAAACCTACCATTAGCTCCAAACACAGCAATTCGGTTGAGGGACGAAGGTTCGTGGACCCATAAACACAATTGAATAGAAGGATTGTGGAAACCCTAAACCAAATTGTAGAGACTTTTCGAAGAACAAACCCGAAAAAAATCCTGTAGAATATTACATCAAAGAATGTTGGCTAACAAGAAATCTGACCTGGATTTGGCGATTGGAAGTTCTTCTACATGATTTCCGCTCAGCTACGGGTCTGGGTGCACGATTTTCTTCTCTAGGCGACGGGAGTTCTTCAACAATTTCCTCAAGAAATTATGAGTCGCGCGAGGCTATTTGTCTCCTCAAATTGGGGGAATAGGGTTCGTCTGGAGATATACGGTGAGAAGAGAGATTTGGAAAAATTTATATGGAATGACATATCGTAATTAATAATAGCGAGAGGGTAATTTTGGAATCTGTCAGGAGGATGAGCGAGGGATAAAACCAAACCCTCCATATTAAGTCGGATGAAAATTGGCGTTTTATCAGCCAGTTAGCTGAAATATACGAGTTATCCCGCG
>JAOWBN010153955.1:0-18572 GCA_028565015.1 Pinguicula moranensis
TCATGCCATGACACACATATCATACTGCGTGTGCTACAGAACGACCTTGTGAAAATGACAAAAGAATCCCCTGATTGCCATTGTGTGATCACATGGACATACGTTTATCCACCTAGATGTTACTCTTTAACTTAGAGATATGGCTTGAAGTTGAGGCTTGATGATGCTACTTTAGTATGTCATCCAAAAGTTAGGATCTATATAGTCAAGCGGACCTTGCAAGAAAAGCATTCGAGTCAATATGAATGGTCATTGGTGTCTAAAAAAATGATCTGTCTAACTTCACCATATTTACCATGTTGATTACATTTAGTATATAATCAAATATTGAACAGTTTGAATGAATACGTAGCTATTGGTGATGCAAAGAGGATTTGGGGTATCGTCACCTTTAAAAGTATCATGTTAGTTAGATGATGTATTCATATGAAATTGCTAGTTACTTTATAGTCGCACGACTCATTTCTTGTATGAAGCGTCGGAAGATTTTGAAAACTGTATTTTATAGTACGGCTTATATAATTGAGTGGTTGTTAGACAAAATATACCTAAAGTCTAATGAATTAATTATGATAATTATTTATTAATTACCTAATATTGAGAATCCTTATTATGGTAGGATTCTATTACCATAATTAGGGTTGAACTTTAATCTTTCTCTATAAATAGGACGTATCAAACGCCTATTCAATACACACAACTCTTATTCTCATATGTTGAGACCTAGAAAGAAATATACAGTTTCTCTCGAATGGCCGTCTTATCATCTATGAAGGAGGATATGTGAGTAAGTAAATTACAAGAAGACTCTTGTTGACTCCTGGTTTGAGTTTGTAATCTAATCAGTCAAAAAATTACGGTTCTATACGTTTTCGCATTAGAGGTAAGAATCCGTTGTCGTATTTAGTTTATTCGTTAGATTTGTTCTAACAAATCTGGATTAAGATCTACAGCTTGCTTTATAGTTACTCTAATGCTACTTTAGTTTCCTTTGTTAAGATCGAACAACACACACGATCAAAGATAAGTGTGAAACAAAACAAAAACATAGATTTACATGGTTCACCCAAATTGGCTACTTTCATAGTGGCTAGGGTTCTTTATTTACTATAATATTTTTCGAATACAAATTATAATAAGAATGAGAGTATTTATATACAGTAATTCTAATAAGGTTAGAATTTTCCAGGGACTAATCAAAAAACTTAACTACCCCTCCACTAATGGACACATTCTCCACATATCGGCGATAGTAGGGGCTTGATCTCATTAGGCTCCATACATCAACAATCTCCCACTTGGAGACTGATCAGTCAACCATCAAACTCTGATCTTCATGTCAAATGTACTCTTCACAATTCCCTAACCGCATCATCTCTCATATCATTGTAGGAGATCAACTGAGGCCTTGCATAGCCCAGTTTTCCAGCATTAACACCTTTACTTACCACGTCTGCTGGTTTCTTTGCACCATCAGTCTCCTTCAAACACATCTCACCTTCTTCCACTAAACTGCGAGTGAAGTGATATCTTCTTTGGATGTGTTTAGTGTGAAGATGGAACATTGAATTCTTCACCAACTGTATGGCACTCTGACTATCAGGGAATAAAATATTGTGTTGTTGTTTCTTGCCCAACTCCTCTAGATAATCAATTAACCATATCATCTCTTTGTTGACTTCAACTATTGCAACATATCCAGCTTCTATCGATAACATAAAAACATACTTTTGAAGCTTGAACATCCAACTGACGGTTATCCTATCTATAGTGTAGATGTATCCAAATGTATTCTTATGCGTGTTCATATCTCCATTTAAATCAGCATCAACAAAACCATAGAGTGCCACCTTGCCATTCCCATCGAGAAGTGAATACTAGCTATTCCTTTAAGATATTTTAGAAGCCACTTCACAATTTTCCAATATTCTTTCCATGGATTTGATATATATCGGCTCACAGCTCCCACTGCATGTGCTATATTGGGTCTGGTGCAGACAATATCATACATAAGGCTTCCAACGGCAGAAGCATACGACAATCTTACCATTTTCTCACACTTCTCAGCTGACTTGAGTGATTGTTCCTCAAACAACTTGAGATAATTAGCCAAATGAGTATTTGATGCAATTCCTATTGCACTCCAAGTATCCAAGGCAACATAAGACACATTGATCGTGCTAAATGGGCCAATGACAAGGCTACGAGATGAAGGAGTTGTTGAGCTCATGCAAGAGTGTTGGGCCATAGAGAAGCCTAAAGAGAACAACCCTTATGATGTAGAACAAGCTGCAGCACAAGGATCTGAGCTAAGGAAGGATACACTAGCCTGGACAAGTGGACTGATCACTAGAGCTCAACTAAGAAGATCAATGATGAGCTCATGGGATTCAACAAGAGACAATTGGCCGAGGTCGATGACTCAAGGTATCCACCCCTTCAAGAGGGCACATCTCTTCAAATCGAGGCAACGATTCTAACCAACACACCCCTTCATGAATGGTTGCACCTCTTCACCAATGGATGCAACCCTTCATGAATGGTTGCATCTCCTCTCCAAAGGTTGCACCTCTTCGCCAATGGACGCACCCTTCCAAAATGGAGGCAACTCTTCACCAATGGACGTACCCCTTCATGAAAGGACACAACTCTTCACCAACAGACGCACCCCTTCATGAAAGGACACATGTCTTTACCAAAGGAAGCATCTCTTCATCAATGGACATACCTTTTTGAATAGTCGTGTCTTTTCAAACGGATGCATCTCTTAGAATCAATGCATTTGTTCATTAGTACCTTTTGACTATGAACGTGGGCCTATAAAAAGGCTTCTCTTGAGCTCATTTTACTTAGCTTTTGATGATTGAAAATAACTTGTGAGGTGTAATCCTCCTTTTCTTTTCAAAGACTCTTAGACTTATCTTTTCTTCACTTGAATTTTAGTGACGTCTACTTATGGTCTTATCGTTGGTTCTTGGTTGAGACAAGTTCTCTTCAGGGTTTTATTTGGTGGCGACCATTTTATAAACGTTACCTTGGTTCCCACCTTTTTATAGGTGACGGGTCAAGTGTACAACAAATTCGTTTTTACGGTCTTTGGATTTTGAACACCAATCTTTGATATTGGGTTTTGTCACAATTGTTGGCAAGGTTCGCATTATTATTCCTAGGCATAACTTTATCAACACTGAACCTGGACATCACCTTCTCAATGTACTATTTCTAGGATAGATTTAGAGCTCCAGCATATCGGTCTCTAGAAATTCACATCCCCAAAATCAGCTTAGCTATACCCAAATCCTTCATCTCAAACACTTTGATAGCTTTATCTGTGCTCGGACCTGTAATCAACATATCATCCACATACAAGAGTAGAATCACAAACTTCTTAATATAACAGCATGAATCCTTCTCACTTCTGTGAAAACCACTGCTATACATAAAAGAAATGTCTTGGAGCTTGTTCCTACCCGTTCTCTTAATCCTGGACACTTTGTGTTCCTTATCAGAAACCTCATATCATTCTGGTTTCTGCATTTATATTTCTTCATTTAGATCCCCATGTAAAAATGTTGTTTTTACATCCATCTGCTCGAGGTGCAGATTCTCTATTACAACAATACTTTACATAATTTAGATTGTTTTTAGTTTCACAATAGGAGAAAATATTTTGGTGTAATAAATACCTTTCATTTGTGAAAATCATTTGACCACCAATCGAGCTTTGTACACAATACCATCAGTTTCATTCTTTATCCGATAGACCCACTTGTTCAGTAAAGCTTTCTTTCATGTAGGTAACTTAGATAACTCTCAAGTCTTATTCTTCTCAAGTGAGAGAAACTCATCATCCTTGGCTTGCTCTCACTTAATCAAATCCTTCAACTGCACTGTATCAAAAGATTTTGGTTTTCCACCAATAATTAGCAATAAATAATATAGAGATAGTGAATACCTCTATGGTGCCTTAGATACCATGATCGATTTCCTCAATATTGGCTCTAGTGTGACTGGCTCACGTTCAGATTTTGCATCAAGATTTTTCTGGATATTCCTATGGTAGGGCTGCAACATCACTAGGTGAAACTTTCTGTAACTCGACTTCAAATCCCACTTTTTTGCATTCTCAGACTTTGCCCCATCTATCCTCATATGGGACACTCTCATCAAATGTCACATCACAATGTCTCAAGATTATCTTCTTATTATCATCCTACAATATGTACTCAAACTTCTCAGAACCATATCCAATGAAATAGCACCTCAAGGCCTTTGCATCAAGCTTGTCTATCTTCTGTGAATCAATGTGAATATAGGTCGCACATCCAAAAGTTTTCAGGTGAGCCAAATTGATCTCCTTACCCGACCATACCTCTTCTTGAATTTCGAAACCTAAAGGAACTGATGGTCCTCATTTATCAAATATGTTGCGGTGCTCACTACTTCTACCCAGAACATCTTCTGACTAGTTGGATCGGCGATAGTAGGGTCTTCATCACATTAGACTCAATACATCAACATCCTTCTCCTGGTTAAATAGTTGAATATATTGTAGAACTCTTTAGCATTCCTTTACAAAACCCTTCTTTCACATTCTCCTCCGTTGTCCATCTTAAATTAATATGTATATTGTAGATCTCAAAACAAGATCAGCTTATTGGAGTTTCTTCCACTGTTGTCTTCTTAAATCTGGAGAGAGGTTCGTGTTATTTTTTACAAGCAGAGTCTTAGAAAAGCATCTTTGACAATCTATTTGAAAAAATACGTAGCAATTGTTTGTACCATTGAGATAAACATTTTAAGAGCCTAAGTTGTTGAACATTTCTTCCAGTGCTGTCTTCAAAATGTATTCCTTGATACTTAGATAAAGAATCTTAACTTAATGAAAGGAATATGGTGTGTAAGAATATCACTATTTTACAGTATCTAGATTGCACAAGATTCTGAACTGTGTACCAACTATTTTTACAGTTTGTATTATTCTTGATCTAAGCGTATCGACACTTACCGTGTAGTCTTGTGGTAAAGTGACAAGAGATGTTGTTGTTGTCATTCTAGTTCATTGTTTTGCAGACTTTCGAGACAGATATAATGAACTATTTCTTGGTTGGTTCTTTAGATTCAAATAATACGAAGTAATCGGTTGCTTTTGATGATAGATGTGTGTTTAGCTTGGAGGTTTGCAATAAAATTGAGTGGTGAGGTGTGCGAGAGGTGGCTAGTGTAATGAGGGTAGGGAGGTAGAAGAGATACCATTGTTTTCATTGATGAGAGATTGAGGTTTACATGTTTATTATACTTGTTCTTATAGAGAAAATATTTCTATCAAATGACTACAAATATTCTAATATCTACTTGTTTTCTTGGTTGATTTCTCTTGCACGGATTTGCTCGGCTATTTTGGAGGCATTAGAGTTGGCATTCCTCAGGTGTTCGCGGTTGGAGGTGAGAGGAAGGTATCTTTGGTATCAGTTGGTCAACATTTGATAGTTTTTTTGAATCCTAACCCGCAAAACAAAAAAAAACGAATCATACACACACTAATATGATTGGTGTTGTGAATTATTTGTGTAAGTGTAAATAAATACAATTAAAGAAAACAATGAGCAAGCATGCAATGAGACTCGTGGGTTTCTTTTCTTCTCAATCTTTTCTCATCTCTCAAGACTATTTTTCTTCTCCAATTTTTCCTTATGTTTTTTCATGATATGGATACATATATAGTAAAATACGACTAGTTATAAGTCTTGATGACATAATCAAACCAACTTTTCTTCATTTAATGTCATCACTTGTGAGCCCAATTGCGTTTGTGGCTTTGTTTCCATCGGTAGCCTCCTTCACCAATTTTTTCAACCTTCATTTAATGACATCACTGTGATATTCATTTCATAGCACCCCCCTTGAGTTTACATCTTACCATGCCTCATCAAAACCTTACTAGAAAAAAATTATGTGGAAAAAATTCTAATGAAGGAAAAAGAGTATATGATTTTATAATCTCCCCATGTTGGACACATCTTTGAGGTTCCTCACTTCGATCCCTTTGACCAACTTTTCAAAAGTTGCAGTAAGTAGTGCTTTGGTAAACAAATCTGCCAGATTATCTCTTGATCGAATTTGCTGGATATTGATATCACCTTTTTCTTGAATGTCATGTATAAAAAAAATTGAGTGATATATGCTTCGTTCTATCCATTTTAATAAAACATTGTTTCAATTGAGCATTGCAAGCTGCATTATCTTAATAAAGAATAGTAGGGATGTCCTTCTTGGTATTCAAGCTACACATTTCACGAGTATGTTAGGTTATGTTCCTTAACCAAATGTATTCACGACTTGTTTCATGAATTGCAAGGATTTCTCCATGATTGGAGGAAGTAGTGACTAATGTTTGTTAATAGAACGCCACAAAATAGTTGTACCTCCACAAGTAAACAGATAACCCATTTCACATCTAACTTTGTGCGGATATGATAAATATTCAACATCAGCATAACCAATTATTTTTGAGTTAGATACGCTGGGATAGTATCCATATTCATCTCGAAGATACTGAAAAACATGTTTGATTCTATTCCAGTGTCTTCTGATTGAAGAAGAATTATATCTTGCGAGTAAATTTATTGCAAATGATATATTAGGTCGTGTATTATTAGCAAAATACATTGATGCTCCAATTGCACAAAGATATGGTACTTCAGGACCAATAAGTTCTTTACCGTCTTCATTAGGACAGAATGAATCATTTTTCACATCTAGTAATCTTATTACCATTGGTGTACTTAATGAATGTGCTTCATTCATATAAAATCTTGAGTACTTTTTTTAAATAATTGGATTGATGCACAAAATTTCTTTCATTAAAGTGCTCAATTTGAAGACCTAAACACAATTTTATTTTTTCAAGTTCTTTCATTTCAAATTCTTTCTTCAGAGAATCTATTGCTTTTGATAACTCTTCAGGAGTTTCAATAATATTTAATTCATCTACGTAAACAGCAATGATGATAAGTTTTGATCCAGTTCTCATTATAAAAATATATGGGCATATTGGATTATTTTTATATCCTGCATTTAATAGGTATGTGCTCAAACAATTGAACTACATACATCCGGATTATTTCAGCCTATATAGGGATTTATTCAATATAATCGAATAAATCTCTCAAAAATTTGAACTTTGTACTTCAGGTACTTTAAACCTTTCAGAGATTTTCATATAAATATCATTTTCCAGTAAGCCATATAAATATCATTTTCTAGTAAGCCATATAAATAGGTTGTCACTACATTCATCAGTTGTATCTCAAGTTTTTCATGAATTATTAGACTTACCAAATAACGAAATGTGATTTCATCCATCACAGAAGAATAAGTCTCTTCATAATTATTGCCTAGTATTTGGGTAAAATCTTGCGCGACAAGTCGGGCTTTATATCTCACAAATTTATTTTTCTCATTTTTTTTCCGCACGAGTTCCCATTTATATTCAACTAATTTGATACCTTTTGATATAGGAACTACTGGCCCGAAAACTTTACGTTTCTTTAAGGAATTGAGTTCTGAAACAATTGCTTCTTTCCATTTTGTCCAATCATGTCTGAGTCTACATTTCTCCATAGATATAGGTTCAATATCCTTATTCTCTTTCATTATATCGCATGCTATATTATAAACAAAAATATTGCAACGTTTGTTTCATCTCGATTTCATCTTTTCCTGTTACGACATAATTTATGGATATCTCCTTTTTAGGTACCTGAATTTATTCATTTATGTCGTTTGTCTCTTCAAGAATGTTACAGGTCTCTTCTGGAGATTTTATTTCCTATTCTGAAGTATCACGGGTCTCCATTGGAGATCGTATTTCCTCTTTTGAACCATTCTTTATGTTTGTTCCTTTTTTTTGAGGATTTTTATCTTTTGGAACCGATTAGTCTTCACTCTTCATGTGTAATTTAAACTCATTTACCGTAGAAATTTGTCCTTTTGGAACATTACGTTTAATTGAAGCATTTGCAGCTAGTATATGAGACTTTGTTACTATCTACAGGTCGGTAAATGTAACTTGCAATTTATTTGCTAAATTTTGCAAATGAATAATCTTTTGAACTTCAAGTTCACATTGTCGAGAACGATGATCAAAATATAATAATGAAGATTCATACCAGGATATTGCATTTCCAACCGTATATTTTCTTCCCCTAATGATGGAAAAATTGATTCATGAAAATGACAATCAACGAATCTTACTGTAAATGAATCTCCAGTTGATAGTTTTAAATAATTAATTATCGAGAAGATTCATATCCAATATATATTCTTATCCTCCTTTGAGGACCCATCTTTCTGCATTGAGGAGGAGCAATTGGTACAAATACCGCGCATCCAAATATTCTTAGATGGGAAATATTTTATTCTTGACCATAAACCATTTGCATTGAGGATAAATTATTATAATTTGTTAGCCTGATACGAATAAGTGTTGCTGCATGCAAAATTGCATGTTCCCAAGTAGATACAATGAGTTTAGAATGTATAAGTATTGACTTTGCAATCAATTGGAGATGCTTAATAAATGATTCAGCCAAACCATTTTATGTATAGGAGGTTCAATGGTTATCCCAATTGATATACAATAGCATTGGAGACTTGTAAAGAAAATTCAACAACATTATCTAAGCGAATTTGCTTTATTGGAAAATTGGAAAAATAAACTCGTAAGTGAATTATTTGTGCAAGTAATCTTGCAAAAGCTAAATTGCGAGTAAATAATGAGCACATGTGTGACTATCTAGTTGATGCATCAATCAGAACAATAAAATATCTAAATGGTCCGTACAGTGGGTGTATAGGCCCACATATGTCTTTCTCATTTTTTTTTTCCAAAAATGTAGGGTTCTCATACCCAACTTTATTTGATGAAGGCCTTATAATCAATTTTTCTTAAGAGCAAGCAGCACATGAAAATTCACTGGTTTAAAAAATCTTCTGATTTTTCATTGAATGATCACGTGAATTTTCTATAATTTTTTGCATCATAAATGATTCGGGATGGCTCAACTAGTCATGCCAAACTTTGAAAGTTTTAGTAGTCTTTAAACTTTCAACAGCATAAACTTCAATCATTCTTATTGTTGTGTAATACAACCCGGAGGATATTACAGGTATTCTTTCTAAGATGTATTTGTTACCCAAAATAATTGATGTAATGCATAAGCATTATTCATCTTTTTCGTTCATTGTCTCGATATGATATTCATTTCGGCGAATATCTCTAAAACTCAATCAATTTCGTCGAGACTTAGATGAGAATAAAACATCATCAATTATGATGTTTGTCCCTTATGCTAGTACAATTTGTACTTTTTTGAAGCCTTCAATTAATTTTGTACTATCAGATATTGTATTAATATAAGCTTCTCTTGTATAGAAAAGTAAAATATTTTTTATTGTTGCACTGTCTGCGAGACATGCATCTTTCTCATTTGATTTAAATAAATTCATAGTTATCTTCAAGAAATAAATAAAAGTAAGAAATAAACAAAATCAAATTTATAATAAAGTAGCGGTTACATAATAAATCAAGCATAAAATTGAGAGTTAAATAAAATACAAAATTTTTTAGATATTTTTGCCACTATTCATAAGATTGGGGTAGACAAGGAAATCTGCAACATCTAGATGTATTCCATCAAATTTTTCATGGAGGAAATCATTTTGAACAAAATTCATCGCTACATTTGGCATTTAATTTTGAACAAAAGTTTGTCTCTGCATTCTTTCCTTTACCTTTTGACGCTTGATAAAATTCTACAAGGTGCTTTGGTATACGATAGGTACAAGATTAATGATTGTTTATCCCACATTGATATTAAACATTTTCTGCATTCTTGTTGCCTTGAGATTATTTGTTACGACCTTGTAAGTTTTTATTTTTTCACCACTTCTGGTGATTATTTGTATTATTAGGAATAATGTGACGAGAATAAGGATGATTTTTCTAATTTTCACAACATTGGCCACTTCGGGGGCATTAGTTAAATGTATTCACATTCACTTTCGGAAATTGAGTAGAACCACTAGGGCGTAATTGATGATTTTTCATAAGTAACTCGTTATTTTATTCAGCTACCAGAAGACACGAAATTAGCTCGTAGTACTTCTTAAAACCATTTTTGCGATATTGCTGCTGTAGGAGCATGTTAGTGGCATGAAAAGTAGAGAATGTTTTTTCTAGCATGTCCTCGTTTGTAATCTTTTCACTGCATAACTTCAGTTGAGAACTAATTTTGAACATAGCATGTATTCATTTACGGATATAAAATCTTGTTAGCTTAAATGCAATCAATCATAACGAAGTATCATTGTTTTCTAGTGATTATATATCTCTTTGATATTTTTCCAAAGATCTGCAGAATCTTTTATAGTGAGGTATTTGCTTTGAGTCTCTCATCAATATGGTGATGAATAGATATCATGTCTTTCGCCTTATCTTGTTGAGATACTTTATTTGTATCTTTTATGTTGTCTCCGATACTCATAGCATTTAGGTAGATTTTTGTATCAATAATTCATAACAAGTAATTCTTTCCCGTGATGTCAAAGCCACAAACTCAAGTTTTGAAAGATTAGATATTATAATAATAATTAATTAACTTTACCTCAACAAGAATGCTAGTAGACCAGTAGTAAAGTCGTATTGATAACGTGTTGTAAATTATTTATGCAAATATAAACAAATGCAATTAAAGAAAACAATGAGCATGAAATGTGACTGTATTTCTTTTTTTCTCAATCTTTTGTCATCTCTTAATATAATTTTTCTTCTCCAGTTTTCCTTACGTTTCGGATAATATATAAAATACCATTATTTTGTAAGTCTTAATGACATAATCAAACCAACTTTTTTACATTTAATGCCATCACTTGTGAACCCAATTGCGTTTGTGGCTTTGTTTCCTCTACTTCACTAACTTTTTCAACCTTCATTTAATGTCATCATTGTAACCTTCATATAGTAGCAATTGGATTATTTTTTGGAATTAAAACAAGATGAAACTGATTAATCTATCCCAATTTTAATTCTAAATTTTATTCAAGTATAGTTAATCACATAAAATTCAATAGAATTTATAACATAAACTTCATGATTCAACAAAAATAAAATTAAAGAACAATAAAAACATTAGAATTGAAAATTAGAGAAATGTCGACGTCTTCTTCAAAAGTGACCGACCGCGTCTTCTTCAAAAGTGACCGACCGCGTCTTCTTCAAAAATGCTTCTATCAGATTAAAAATAGAGAAACTTAAGCTGATTTTAAAACATTTACAATTTAAAAGTTGAAGCAGAAGCATAAATCCAAAACGATTTTCAAGTATAGTTCCAACCAAAAAAAGCAAAAGGCAGACTCGCTTAAGGCCGTGTTACTCTTGCATTTCTCTGCGAAAATGTAAACGTCTCACTCCACCCTTCCGCATATGCACAAGGAAGCAAAACGAAGCAGCCTGCTGAAGGTAGTGATGTGGCACAAAATTGTACCAATCATAAAAATAGACTCTTGCTAAGGATTGGATAAATTTCTTTCTTCTATTTGCTTTGAAATAATAAAAATGTAAGGATTTCAATTAGAGGCCTCCTTCAAATTACACATGGGTCTCCCTTTTATAGAGTTTTTATGTGGGGTAGGATGGGGCTAGGTGTCAACTAGAGGACATGTTGTTTTTGCATGTTCTCCTTCTCTTGACACCTTGCTTATCTCTTTATTATCTTCTTTATTTTCTTGTTGGGCCTTCATGGGAAATGGGCTGGAAACTCCTAATTTCAGTGGGCCAGCTTGGTGGGTTTCGGTCTTCATGGGAAGTGGGCTGAAATATCCTGACTTCAGTGGGCCGGCTTGGTGGGTCTTGATGGTAAATGGGCTAGGCCATATCACATCTCCCCCGACCCCTTTTGTTCGATCGCTTTCATCGAGAGCAGATCGAACAAATCGGGCAAAATCTTCTTCTGGCCAATCGTCGGGGTACCGCCGCAGGCGTGCCGCCCCTTTTGCCCAATCTTCCTCCCTACACGCGGCCGAGGTTGCGTAACCTGAGAGTGAGCTCTGCAAATTCTTCCTCCGGCCAACCATGTCCTGTCCACGCGGCCTCGATTTTTCAGAGAGAACCCTAATCTTCCCCTTGCCTTCTTCTTCTGGCCAATCGGCTTCGTTCCACGCCAGCGTCCCTGCCTCTTCCCTGCTTCGGATTCTGATCTTTGTGGGTCTTCTTCTTCCCAACATTCCCTGCTTCTTTAAATGTTTCTGCTGCAAATCTCTATTTCGAACGCTTCTTTGGGAATGGCAACTCGTGGTAAAATTCTTGTCCTTTTCCTGTTTTTCTCTTTTCCTTCGTTCTCCTTTCTCACCTGTGTATGTTTTCTTTTGTCGCAGGTACCTTCGTTTTTCCTCCTGAGTTTTTGTCCGGGGACCATCCCTTCACCTATGGATACTTTCAGGTGTCCGTCGATGGTCACGATTCGGGCCCTACCGTAGTCCTAGGGTGGCCCGGTCCTCTATCTGGTGAGCCCACCTACGTGTGGTACAACGGGGGCTGGGTCCACATCGGATCTCGTGAGATGGAATACCGTTCTCTATGGGATCACTGCAAACAAGAGGCTTTGGACTGGATTCGAGACTATCAGAACAAATTAGAGGCTTCGCGGGCGGAGAGATTAGCCACTTTTGCCCGTTTGTCTGAAATCCAGAGGGATTTGGCTCGTCACCAAGATATGATGGATTTAATGGCGAGCAATCTGAACCAGATGGGGCATCTGATCGCGATGATGGCTCGGGAGAACAGTCGTTTGGAGCCCATGGTGTCTGTCATGCTCCGCTACTTTGAGCAGACCCGTTCTGCTGGTGTTTTTCTGGACCGTGACTGTCCTCGTACTGTTGGTGAGGCATATATCCAGCGTTTCATGGAGTCCCACTCCTTTCGCCGTGTAGTGGCCATGCGTGCAACGGAGGCGGCGATGACTTGTTCTTTGGATGAGCTGGTTCGGGAGTCTTCCCCCAGAATTGATGAGTTTTCTCATCTTATTTAGGAAAAAACCAGCGGTTTTTCCTATCTTTATGTCTGCTTTTCTGCTTCTATGTATGTATTTCCGGGATCTCTGTTCCCCCTTCAGGTTATGCATGTAGGTATGGGCTGGCCTCCACTGTTTTGTAGTTCGGATCTCTATTTTCCCTGCATTGTTGATCCTTTGATGTATGTGGCTTGTGGAGAGTCGATTCTATCTTTCTGATGTTCCTATTTTATGTGTGGTTTTGGTAATGATCCGTGGATGTTTGTTGATCCTCTATCTTTGAGAGTAACATGTATCCGTTCATTTTTTACCAACATGGATGCTGGAAATTTGAGGTTCATTTTTTACCAACATGGATGCTGGAAATTTAAGGTTCTGATAGTTCAGCTTCTCAATAGCGTGAACATCTGCCCAGTTTTTTTATAACGTGGACACTAGATTTTTTGATAATTCAGCTTCAATAGCATGAATATCTGCCCAGTTTTTCTATAACGTGGACACTAGCTTTTTTGATAATTCAGCTTCAATAGCATGAATATCTGCCCAATTTTTCTATAACGTGGACATTAGCTTTTTTGATAATCCAGCTTCAATAGCATGAATATCAGCCCAGTTTTTCTATAACGTGGACACTAGATTTTTTGATAATCCAGCTTCAATAGCATGAATATCAGCCCTGAGACCCCTTCTGAGCGATGCGCCTTACGGCTCTCTCTGTTTGCTACAGAATTTTTTGATATTCCTCCGGTTCCATGAGTGGGGGAGGAGCTTTCCCTGTAAAGTTGCCAACTTGCAAGCCCCATTCTTGTGTTTCTTTTCAAGTCGGTATGGTCCTTCCCAAGTGGGTTGCAACTTTCCCTGGTTGTTAAGTGCCTTTCTCAAAATGTGGTCCCCCTCTTGGGGCTCGTGTTTATCTCTCCTGAATTTCCTCTTTTCCCGGTACCTCTTCTGATACCGGATCAACTGTTCGCATGCTTTTTCTCGAATTTCTGCTAAAAGTTCCAGGTCCGTCATTCGGTCAGCCGCATTTTTTCGGGGGCTGTATGTGGTAACCCGGTAAGATCCAAAAGCTATATCGGTCAGGGACACAGCCTCTGAGCCGTAGGTCAATGCGAACGGGATGTGTCTTGTGGAGGTGGTTATAGTGGTTCGGTAGGACCACAAGGTACCTGGTAACTTGTCGACCCAGTTTCCTTTGTGTTCGTGGAGCTTTTTCTTCAGGCCAAGCTGCAGAATTCTGTTGAAGGCTTCGACTTGTCCATTAGCTTGGGGATAATAGGCAGAGGTGAATTTCTGTTGGATCTGTAGAGCTTTACACCAGGTGTCTATCTTCGCTCCTCGGAATTGTTGCCCGTTATCTGAAACAAGGATCCTTGGCGCTCCAAACCGGCAGACGATATGTTTCCAGAGGAATTGAATGACATCCTTTTCTGTTATTCTTGCTACGGCTTCCGCTTCTGCCCACTTTGTAAAGTATTCAACCGCTGTGATGATGAAACGTTTTTGGCCCGGGGCGGGGGGAAGTGGACCCACAATGTCTATTCCCCAAACATCGAAAGGACAGGTTGGCGATAACCCGGTCATGGGGATGCTGGGGTAACTTGTCCAATCACCATGCCTCTGGCATTCTTCGCATTGGCGAACATATTCTAATGCATCCCGGAGCATAGAAGGCCAGTAAAAACCGTGCAGATGGATTTTCCGCACCAGCGCTCTTCCACCAATGTGGCTACTCCCCTCTCCCTCATGCATTTCTTCAAGCAAGGATTGTGATTGGGGGTGAGTTACGCATCGTAGCAGCGGCCCTTCGAAGCTTTTTTTATATAGTACGCCATCCACCAGTGCGAATTTGGAAGCGCGGAGTCGCACTTGCCGCGCCTCGGTGCTATCCTTAGGTACCCCTCCATCTTCTAAGTATGTAATGATCGGACTCAGCCAATCGGAGCGGCCAAGCGCCCATATGTCCTGTTCTTCTGAAAAAAGGGTTCTGTCAATGGCAGGCTCTTTTCGCACCAGTATTTTTATGGTGCCTCCCTCTTTTACCCTTAGGTGGGATGCTAGGCGTGATAAGGTGTCTGCGTTGGAATTCTCCGATCGCGGAATTTGTCGGAGTTCGAAACTTGTGAACTCCTGTGCCAATTTTTTAAGTTTTTCCTGATATTTGAGCAGGAGCTTTTCGTGTACCTCGAAATTTCCTTGATACTGTTCATGAACAAGTTGAGAGTCGGTGAAGGCGATAAGGCTCTGAACCCCTCTTTGGTGAGCTATCTCCAGTCCTAGTATCATGGATTCGTATTCAGCGATGTTGTTGGTGACTGGAAAATCTAAAAGTACTTCTATTTTTATAACTTCCTCCTCTTCATGTGACAATACGACCCCTGCTCCTCCTTGCTTTGCAGCGGATGATCCATCGACATGGAGTGTCCATGATGTCTTTTGAATGGTGGCCCGGGTGGTTTCGGCGATAAAGTCTGCAAGTACTTGTGCTTTTTTTGAGTTTCTGGGCTTGTATGTAATGTCATATTCACTGAGTTCCACGGCCCACTTTACCAATCTTCCTGACATGTCAGGTTTTGACAAGATTTGTCTCATGGGTTGGTTTGTAAGGACAGTGATGTGATGTGACTGGAAATATGGACGAAGTCTCTTTGCGGCGGTTACTAGTGCCAATGCAAGTTTTTCTATCTCCAGGTATCTAACCTCCGCCCCCTGTAGGATTTTGCTGACGTAGTAAATGGGTTTGTGGAGATTATTGTCCTCCCGTGCGAGTACTGCACTCACGGCTTCTTTCGTCACGGCGAGATAAATGAATAGCTCTTCGCGTGGTTGTGGTGCTACTAGCACCTGTGGGGATTTCAAATATTCTTTCAACTCTTGAAACGCCTTATCGCACGCTTTTGTCCACTCAAAATTTTTTCCTTTGCGGATGGCATTAAAAAAGGGTAATCCTTTGTCCCCCATCCGTGCGATGAATCGGCCCAAAGAGGCCATCCTTCCTGTAAGAGATTGAATCTCCCTCAAGGTCCTTGGGGGGGTCATGTCTTGTAATGCAGCGATCTTGTCCGGGTTGGCTTCAATTCCTCTTTCTGACACATGTATCCTAAGAATTTCCCAGCCCGTACACCAAAAGTGCATTTTTCCGGGTTAATTTTTAGCTGATACTGTCGTAATATTTTGAAAACTTTTGACAAGTGCTCGACGTGGTTTTCCTCCTTTCGGCTTTTTACGAGCATATCATCTACATATGCCTCAATGGTCTTGCCTAGCTGTTTCTGAAATAATTTGTTGACCATTCGCTGGTAGGTAGCACCTGCATTTCTGAGCTCGAATGGCATTACTTTGTAACAGTATGTGCCCTCATTGGTGATAAAGGTAGTTTTTAGCCGATCTTCCGGAGCCAAAGATACCTGATGATAACCCTGGAAAGCATCCATCATACTGAGCAGCTCACACCCTGATGTAGAATCAATTATCTGATCGATAGGTGGTAAGGGGTAAGAATCCTTCGTACAGTGTTTATTTAAATCCATGAAATCGACACATAGTCTCCATTTTTCATTGCCCTTCGGGACTACCACCACGTTAGATAACCATTCAGAATAATGAACTTTTTCCACATATCCCGCGTCAAGAAGTTTCTGTACTTCTGCTTTGATTATTTGATTCTTTTGGGTTCCGAAGCGTCGCTTTTTTTGTTGTACAGGTTTTACCCCCGGGGTGGTATTAATGCAATGAACTGCAACACTCGAATTTATTCCCGGAAAATTGGAGGGATTCCATGCGAATACGTTTGCATACTCTCTTAGGCATAGGATTAGTCCTTCCTCTTCAGTAGTATCAAGCTCAGTGCCTATCCGAATGGTCCGCTCGGGGTTGCCCTCTTGAAGGGAGATCTCCTTGAATTCTGGGGGGACTACATGTTCGGGTTCCATAATTTGGAAAGTTTTAGGTGTCTTCTCTGGTTCTGAGGTGGGCTCGGATCTCTAATGTGAGCATCGCTTTCTGGTGGCAGATATGGTGTAACAGATGCTAGCGACCCGGAGGTTGGCCCTTACTCGCCCTACTCCCTGCTCAGTTGGAAACTTCATTACCATGTGGTAGGTCGATACGATGGCCTTGAGCTGAAACAGGCTTGGTCGCCCTAGTATGACGTTATACGAGAAAGGAGCTTCCATTACCAGGTATGTTATGGGTATCGTTTTCCGTGGTCTTTCTTCTCCAAATGTAGTCAGTAGCTCAATTGATCCTAATGCGTTGACCTTTGCCCCTCCGAATCCGCGCAGGGATGTGGTGGTGGGATGTAGAGTTGATATATCTATCCCCATCCGTTGAAAAGCGTCTAGCGATAGTATGTCCGAGGCGCTCCCCTGGTCTATGAAGATTCTTTCCACGGCATATCCAGCAATTTCGGCTGTGATTACCATGGGGTGGCTGTGAGGCTCAGTTGTTTGTAAGTCTTCATCGCTAAATTGTATTGGAGGTATGGGTGGTCCTTCCCGGATTTTAGCTATCTGCTGGAAGCGTCTTTGCTCTTTCTTCAGTTGCCGACTAGTCCCGATTTTCTCCTCACCCGTGATCATGGCAATCCGCAGCTTTTTTCCTTTTGGATCTCTAACCGCTTATTCCCTTCTCCAAGTCATATGGGGCTTTTCTGTGGGTTCTATCCATTCGGATAACAGACCATCTAGGGCCAGCCTCTCTAATTCTTCTTTTAGTTGTCGGCAATCCTCTGTGGTGTGTCCTTTGTTTTTGTGAAACTGGCAATAGTGGGGGGAATATTTTCTATAATTTACTGACTTCATTGCTTCCGGAGCATGAAGGAGCCCTAGATGTTTGATAGCTTTCAACATATCTATTCTTGACGTGCGAAAGGAGTGATATTCGCAATATCTTGATCTTCCGTAGTCTAGTTTCCGCACGATCCTGGATAGTGGTGCTCCTCGGGGAATGTCTTCTGAGTATCCCGATTTTTGAGTTGACCTGCCCTCCTGGTGGTTCCGTCCTTGAGGAGGGCGTCCCCCCATCTCCTCCTGTCGAATGTATCTTCCGCAAAGGTCACTTAGCTTTCCTTGTGTGTTGGGAGGATCATCCATTAGTGTTACAGCTAGGGGGGCATATTGTAGCCCATGTATTAGGGCGTTAACCCTCATGTTGAGAGATAATCCTGGGGTTTCTGTGCAGGCATGGTTAAATTGATAGATATAATCCCGAAGGGTCTCATGTGTTTTTCTCTAATATTTTTGCCCGAACAAATGTACTGGCGCCCGGTCAACCCTCTGTTGGGTTGCGAAGGCTTGGGAAAACTATATTACCAATTCTTTAAAATTCCATATGGATTCTTCGGGCAGCGATAGGAACCAGTTCTGTGCGGCTCCTGTCAAGGTTAGTATAAAGACTTGGCATGCAGCGGCTTCTGATACAGACGTCATCTCCATATACAAGGTGAATGATCTTAGGTGTTCTCGCGGGTCGGCTTCTCCGGAGTATTTCGGCAGTCGATCA
>JAOWBN010154066.1:0-18572 GCA_028565015.1 Pinguicula moranensis
GATTTTTTTGGGGGGGTGGGGGTGGGTAGGGGGCTTCATTCAAAAACTTTCGAGGAGACAAAATTCTCTCATCCCTCGTCTCTCGTCCTTTCATCTCCATGACGTCACGCCATTGCGAACTCGCTTTGCATGGTGCCGCCGACTATAGATTCTCGTCCGCCCACCAAATTCCATGGATCTTGTTGCTCAACCACTGTCGCCGGCGTGTCTCAGCCCACATGATGAGGGTGATGAGGTAAGCCATTTTCTGTCCCACTTTTTCTTCCATCACCTTGTTTTCAGGCCAGATCTGGCCTTTTCAGCCAAAACAATGTCGTGTTTCAACATTTTTGGAATCGGTTGGCGGCGCATGACTCACACGCGCCGCCCCGAGGACGTTTCTTTTAGCTGGATCTGACCTTTTTGGCCCGGATTCATAGATCTGGGCAAAAACTGGTTGTTGGGGAACGATGATGCGCTTATACACGCGGCGGACGGTGGCGCGTGACACACGTGCCTCTAGCAACTGTGATGGGCTTCTCACGGTTAGCCGACGACGGAAAAAGGTGGCTTGTGCAACAGATGCAGGAGAAACAAATACAGATCTCACCGTTCGCTGAGGCGCGTGTACAAAAATGCACTGATTCCAATGCGACGTGTGTTTAATGCGCGCCTTTTTGGTCTGGATGAGCCTCACGCGTTGGCCTATGACGGACATGCGTCTGGTAGTTGGGACTTTTCTGCCAGTTCAAAAATCGATTACAAAAATCGATTTTAAAATAAATAATTCTAGAAATCAAACAAGAATCGGAATTGTTACAAATTTTAAATAATCGAGCAAATCAAATATAATCCAATACGGAACCTTTCTCCGATACCACTGTAATTTAATAACTAGAACAAAGCTAATATTGAATTTAAATGTAACAAATACGATAATGTTACATTTTACGGAAGCGTGATTGGATTGTTTGTCCGGATAATGAGTCTACCAGAGTCTTGTTAGGTTTCCATAAATCAAGTCTATGCCTCGTGGATGGTTAGGCCGACAGAGAAATCTCGTATATTCGTTATAACTCTTATATCCAATGAGTAAGCACGCAACTTATTTATAAAAGTGAAAAATATTTATTTATTCAATATATAAATGTTACAAAAACGTTTATAACGAATTTCAAATAGTAAAATACTATTTAAGTACTATTGATGTTGATACATGTACAATTACCAATGAATATGTATTTGTTTGATCATGCATGCATACACGAATTATATTTGGATAGACAAACCTACAAGGATTTTTTCTCCCTATCACAAGGGAAAATACAAGATGAAAAGACAAATCGCAAAGAGCAATTTCTTTGTAACTGACCAAGTTTCGCAGAATAGTATTTCCAAATAATATTTTTTCTCATCCTTTATCTTCCTTCTTCTTCAATCTTTGTCGAGTATATGTTTCTATTTCCAAAAGAGAGTGCATGATTTCAAAGGGCAATAATGCGTAAAAACAAACAGTATATTTTCAACGAAATTGGATTCTAGGGGATCAAATGTCCCTAACCTTATCCTTGTATACGAATAGGCTATTTGAAATGCGTCCGCTGATGCATTGTATTATTTGATGTATAGATTTCAACAATTTCATTAATTGAATCACGGAAACTAATAGAGTTATTTTGATCTAGTACATTATTAGCAAAGTTCGACACCTCTATTTTAGCTACAACATCAAATTTTTACGGCTATGTAAAGTGGATTTCGCAGTAAATTACTAGTAGGTTAGGTATATAATAAAGGATTTTGGTTATAGGGAACGAGACTATATGATATACATGGGAGGCAAAAATTAAAAAAAAACACTCCTTACCCGTCACCCCGGATCTGTGCCCGGATATGCGTGTTTGTAAATGCTTATACTTTTGTAAAACACTTTGCAATGGAGAAAATCCAAAAAAACTTAATGTGTAAAAACGTGGTATGTGTTTGCAAAAATTATGGTGATACATAAAAATTTACAATAATAGTGTTTGCAAATATTTTTAAACCGAAATAGCTTTTCTTATATTTATGAAAGAAAAATTCAATTATAACCTTTAAAAAACCTTTCTTGGGATTTCCTATAAAAAAAATTGAAGGATAGATTTGGATTATGAGTAGGGCTGCACAAAATATCGATCGGTATTCAGTTTTCGTACCGAATACCCAATTAAATTTGGGTATTTGGTATTTCGGTGATGGGATCGGTATGTAAATGTGTATACCTATTCTTAATTGGTACGGTATCGACCTTTTGGTAATCGGTATATACTGATTATTTTTATTTTTTTTAAACATTAAATTTAAAACGGCGTCGTTCTTCGTTCAATTTTTTATTAAACCGCGTTTTATCTTTTAATGTTAAAACATTTCTCAATTTTTGTCTTTTGAATTCTGATTTTGGTTAAGGGATTCAGATTTTTCATTCTCTCATTAGTCATTCTATTTCTCGATATCAGTCTCGCCCTCGTTCTTCTTGTCGCCCATTGGCGTTGGGCTCTCTACAATCACATGTCGGCTCTGTAACTACTAACTCTATTTCTCTTATTCTCTTCTCTTCTCTAATCTAAATGGTACTGGTACAAGGAAAATTAGTGTTAGGGCACATCAGTCGACAGTCATGAGGTGAGGAGCTCTTCGATTTTGTTTAGGGTTTTTTTTCTTTTGGATTAACTTGAAGCAATTGCATAACCTTGTTATGCCTTCTTATTGTTGCAGGCGCTGCTACCTTCACCATTGTTGACAAGCAGGTAAAATTTCTACACGACATCATATCCCAGTTTAGGTTTCCAATATTTTTTCTTCTAATTAAGGTTCTGAGCCGCTCTGATTTTTTCTCGATAATATTTGGCAAATCTCTCTCACAGGGACGCATGCAATATTAGAATTGTTGTAGTTGTTCATGCTGATCCTGAACCTTGAGAGTGAGAACTGAGAGGGGTAAGAATTAAGATTTGATTTTCATTCGCGATTTAGAGCTTCTAGATTTGATAATGATTCGTATTATTACTGTCTATATTCACTGAATGCCCAATATAGATTCACTGAGAAGGGTAAGATTTGACAATAAATGGCTTGGGCTTACGACATCAGCATTAGCATTATTGCATTACTGCAGGGACATACAGAACAAAAATTGAAAATTATGTATTAGATTTGATGTTCTTAGAACTGGCAGCATTACAGCATTACATTGACCTTAGATGTAAGATTTAGAGGTTTACTCGACTTTCAATAAGAGCAAAAAGACAAAGGAAATTTTGATACACACTTATTGATTGGCTAACACAGCCTCAGAGTTGCTGTCATTTTGCAACATGACTACAAATGGTATTCCACATCACTCTGGTGCTTGTATAAATCCTGGATGAGTTGTGTACCAACTACCAGTAACAACTGGCATTGATAATGTAAGATCTTTGAAAGTTATACTACGTGCCATGATGCAAAATTTGTGCGGAAGCGTAAACATAAATGTGTGTTAAGCATGCATAACAAAAATTTCAGAGATCTTTTGACCATGGATCTTTGCTAATTTACACAAATTGATTGTTCCAGGGAGAAGGAATTTTTATACCTATTGTAGAATCACTAATTCGTGCAAGAAAGCTTCTTCTATTGAGGTGTTCAAATGTCCACCCTCTAGAGTAGTCCACATCACCACTTCCCTTGAGGTTTAAACACCCTAAGTGTATAACTTATTTGTGGATAAAGGAGTGCTAGCTCCAACCTTTAAGACTTAGAAAAGAGAAGAAAACGAGTTCATGTTTTTGCCCAAAAATTCCAAGTTCTTATGTAGAGAATGGAACTTCTCAAAAATTCATTGGGGAGTACTCCACATATATCCCCAAGGATATGAAACTTCTCAACAATTATTTCAAGGCCTCAAAACTTGACCAACTCCACATATTTTTGATAAGATTAAGGTATTTATATAAGTGGTCATGATTCTAAAATGTAAACACATGTTGTAGCTAGTAGATAACATTTAACCATAGCTTAACATGAGTAGTAACAATTGACACTTCATGTTTGTGTGTCATGTTATTGTAAAATTCTTCTCCACAAGGTTTCTATACACCTCTACACATGTCAGGTTGTGCATAACATGTATCCGTAACCTCATAATTTCATAAAAGTCCTTGAAGTTTTGAAAACTTCAATTTGGCCCCTATACTTTACCTTAATCACACTTTGACCCCTCAAGAGAATGATGTTAACAGGTGTGACACTATAGGTTCTCAATAACATGGCAATGGACCTATAATTAACATAATCAAATTATTATTAATGAATTAAACACTTTTTAATTCATTATTCTTTAATTCTAGTCCATAGACCATGCGTGACCTCTAGCAAGATATCATGGCTCCCAAATATTGAGAATAGTCATAGAAGGATACTATCCTTTCAAGAATTAGTTCTGGTGTATTTAATATCCTTTCACCAATAACATATTCTTAATCTTGTATATTGATCACCCTCATTTATATATGTAAGATTTCTTATACCGGAAGTCATGATCATTAAGTTCTAATAAGAAACTCTTTCGAATTAAACTTGCACTGTTCATGAAAATTGTGTCTACACTATAGTTGATGAGATCAACTATTTCTTTCAAAAAAAAAAGGCGGAGAACATGCTAACCTATCGTATTAATGATGTCTTGTCTCACTAATACTACGGTTAGGGATGTTTAGTATTGATAAATTCAATGAGAGTGGTCCCATCACCACAACTCTTTGTTATACACTCTATATTATCAATGCTAGGCTTCACTATTTTATATGTTATAAATAAATAAATAGTGAAGGTTGCTACAATCATATATACAACATAAAAGTGTTAATACATAGGCCTAATGTGATTGGCCTTAGGACATAACACTAACACACCCAGGTAGCTAGTCGGGACTCAATGTCGATATCGGGGACTAGCCGCCTAGACAGTGTTGTCATTTCTCGCGAAGAGCCAAAATTTCTTATGGAATCACAAAGGTCCCTGGTAAAAATCAGCCCTAAACAGCCCTTCACGAGGACGACTAATGCAGATTTCTTTTAAAATTCAAAATAATTATGGTAATATAATTTTTATTTAGTTTAATTATTAACATATAATTAATACTTAATTGCTCATTAATTTTATTTGTTGGAAATATATTTTCTAATAAAATTAATTTCTAATTCACATTCACCTAAGTATACTTAAAATTAAAATTACACTTAGCATACATTTCAGTTTCGCAAAAAAAATGAAGTTATCTGCCCACTATTGTGGCCCTTGCAAGATTCTGGTGGGTAATGGTAAAGTTTCCTATAAGCTACAACTACCACCTTAAGCCTAGATACATCCGGTATTTCTTGTTTTTGTGTAAAGGATAGACTCAAACAGAGGCATTCCAGTTGTGGAACATTGCTAGAGCTCAAACCAGCTGATACCTATGATGCCATGCTAGTTTTTATCATTGGTACTCGCACTGTCCTCGGTACCAAAGCCCCTAACAGCAGCTACGCCGAGTTACGATGATCAAACTTTGGAAGATGCTGAATTCATTGCCACTAAGTTTTCAACTCTGTATCCTTGGGGACAAGAATCTTTTAAAGGAGAGGACAATGTTACAATCACAATTGATGAGGAGACCTTGAAAGATGATCCTTCAGTTGAATCTGTTATTCCTAATGGGGACCGAGGAAGAAGTACGGGAAGAGAGCCTTTAAGTCAAATAAGCTTTGGCCCAAAATGTTTAGTTGGGTGTGAAACAGGCTGGAACTGGCAAAGGCAAGACCCAAATGAAAACTTATTGAGTTGATTTTTATGAAGTCTTTGATCGCTTTTATTATGTTAAGTACTGATTTGGAATAATTATGGTAGTTAAATAAATGAGCCCGCGTTGATAGAGATTGATTATCATGATTTAGTCCCTGTTTTACGCAGCCTTCTAAAAATTATAATTGGCTTATAAGCACATTTTTTTCAAAAAATAACTCATCATTTTTTGAAAAAATATTCTTATAAGCCAATTATAAGTATAAGAAGGCTGCCCAAAACACCCCCTTTACAATTTTGTACAAACTTTGTTAACAATCCTCTGCTGGATTGTTACACATTCTTCCCCAAAATATGAGACATTTGTTCTCCCATTTAGTTAATCTCTGCCTGACAGTAGTAACCCAAGGGTCCAAAATGCTGATTCTATTGATATTTTGCCCCTAAGGGCAGTCCCAAATATTTTGTAGGCAAATAATCTATTTTACAATTCAACAGTTCAGCCTGTGCCTTGATTGTAGAGGCTTGCATACCTTCAATTCTGCCATCACCAAATATTGAAGTATCATACACTGCAACAATATTATGCTTTGAGTCTCAATTCTGAACCAATTTAGAACACCTTGAACTTGTTCTCTATGTATAAGCATGTTGAGTACCTCGGCTACAATTAAAAAGAGAAGGGGTCTCCTCGTTGAAGACCTTCTCAAGTTTAAACAATTCAGTGGAAGAACCATTGTTAGTACTTAGCATAAGCTGATGTTACACAAGTTGAGATACAACTTCTCCATTTCAAATTATACTCCATTAGTTCCATCATAGACATCAGGTAATTCCAATCCACAGAGTCGAACTTCTTTTGGAAATTTACCTTTAGCACAAAGGACTGTTTCTACTCTATATCTCCCTTTAATGAAGTTTGTTTGTGAATTGTATATAACTAATCCAATGACCTTGCTCAACCTCTAAGAGAATAGCTTTGAGAGGACTATATAGGCTGCACCAATGAGTTATATTGTTCTAAAATGCTCTGGCAAGGTGGGGTCTAGATCCTTTCTTTGTAGAGCTATGAAAGATGAGCATAGGCAGATGGGGTGGGGTAAAATCTTTAAATGCTTTTTTATTATTTCTTATAACTCTTTAATGAGCTTGAAGTTGAAACCATCCGGGGACAGAGTACCTAGGGTGTATTTTGTGCAGCCTTCTTATACTTATAATTGGCTTATAAGAACATTTTTAAAAAAATTTTAAAAAAATGAGGAGTTATTTTTTGAAAAAATGTGCTTATAAGCCAATTATAATTTTAAGAAGGTTGCGTAAAACAGGGGCTTAGATGGTTTGTAACTCCAGACAATCTCTTGTATTTATTTATATGAGAAATTGATCGTCAACAATACATTTTCTTCTGCTGAGGTGGTTTTATGAATAGGGGCCATCGGAATTCCGGCCCAAGTGTGCTTCTATACCCCGAACTATCAAATTGATTTTGGAGTAGGTTTCTTTAACAAAAGACATCTTCGGTCCAATGTTCATCCACTTGTAGGTCATGGCTCGTATTATGCCTTCTATTATTTTCAAACATGAGTTGAAATACTTGGTGTTTGGATCTTCCTCTACTAACCATTTGTATCTTAATAAATCAAGGAGGCTTCATCTAACAACTTCTGTAGAGTTTCCCATTAAGTGATTTATCCAAGAGTTCAAGGTCCCATGGGCACCAGAGCATCATAATTGTTCACCAGGAGTGTCGGCAATTGTATGTCATAATTCTATTTACCTTTTAGGTGCTTGAGTAGGACGCCCTTTCATCCTCTTTGGCTTATTGAGTTCTACTCTTGATTGCCTAGAGGGCTGAGCTCGTTATTCAGAAGACAAAATCATGGAAATTAAAGGGTTCCAATTTCTTGCTTCCTTAATGATTAGAGTGGGGACATGATCTGAGGTTTTTCAACCATCTTCCATTGAACATTGCTCTATCTAGTTTGCTTGTATCTTTACCATCTATTTATTTCCCTCTATCTACATTATCTGTTAGCTCAACTTGATGATTAAACTCATTGACATCAGATTTTGAGGCATAATAAATAATATGATTGATCCATGGCTATTAGAATCCTGATTACCTTTTTATTTTCTCGTTATTGTTAAACTATTGTATGATTAAATAATATATAGTCAGGTCACAACTCACAAGTGTGGTTTAGAACTCTGTCTCTGTCCCCCGTGTTGTTTGGACCTTTCTGTTTGTTTGTTTGTTTCCTCGAGCATACAATACAAGAGTAGCTACTAGCATCTGGACTGGATTCATTGTGTCTTTCTATTAATTCATTTATAGAATCTTTTTTCTCACTTATTCTACTCTGACCAGGGGAAAGGGGAGTAATGATATAGAGCCAGAAATAAAAAAAGATTGGGATTGATGTTTAACACTTAGAATTGGTGTTTAACAACATGCCCATCTATCTTGTGCCGTCTTGGCGCCAGATTTCTTGCGCTATATCATTTTTGGGGAAAGGGTAGAAGATAGTATACGGAGTAACAAATGAAGGTCCATCCAGTTCCCAGAAGATGCAGCATCGCACTGCGATACGACGTCGCCTTAATCATAGCTCAAGCCAATTCCTGCCGGCAGAAGAAACTCCGGCGGTTACCCCACATCTTCACTAAGGTCCTGGAGCTGCCGCTTCATTGTGACGCCGACGTTTCCGTCGAAGAAACACTCAATTCCCTCCGATTCACCGCCGCCACTGACGATATCGAGGGAGAGGTTAGGGCCGTCGCCGTCGCCATCTATCCGGGTGTTACCAAGATTGTTCTAAGAGGAGACGGCGTCTTTAACTTATCGGGAACTGAGTTTGAACTCGATTTGTGGCGGTTTCGGCTACCGGCTTCGACCCTGCCCGAGCTCGTATCCGCCGCTTACTACGGCGGACGGCTGATGGTAACGGTGCCGAAAGGGGTTGAGCCTGAGGATGATGGAGATTTGGGAGCTGGGAGTAGGCTTGTTCTCGTATAATAAAGCTATTTGGTTCATTTGATTTTGCTGTTTTTCGATACTTATCTGGCTCTTATTCATAGTGAAAAGACTGAACTTTATCTTGGTTGTAATGGGATTAATCTAGAAATAGTTGGCATCCATAATGAATGTACGAGAAGGCTTCATCATACTTTCCGATTTCCTTTGATTTTTGTTAGTTCTCTGGATTGTTTGAACTGAAATAAGTGGCATGATTAGTATAAAGGTAAACCCTGGCATTACTCCTGGGACTTTGTGTTAAAGAGTTTATGTCTTGACTCTTGAAGATGTATTAACTTCTGATTTTTGTTTCTTGAATGGTAAATACTATGGCTCTTCTCCTTCTGCACTTCTGTTAAGCTTACATTTAATTCAGAAACTTGAGACTAGGTTTCTGAGATTGCTTCTCCTGCCAGAGTCATCATTTTTAGGTGCATTTTTCATAGATTCATGGCGTTATTTCTATTCAAAGTCTATCTTTCGCTTCAAAGTCGCTCACATCCAAAGCTGGACTATTCTGGTTTTTGATATTAGGCGAAGAAGGTGCTCGTTTTGTGGTTCTCTGTTTTTGGTGATCCAAAAGTGCTGAAATTGGAGGTGGTATAGTTGAAACTTTGTTCCTTTTTCTCCTCTTCTCCCATTGTTTGTTTGTTGGTCACCATTGATAAGGACTTATCAGTGCTTGTTGGGTGTGGTCATGGAGATATACCACCAGACCAGAGGTTGGAGAGGCCAATATAGGGAAAAGGAAGCCGATAATAAATGATTTGAGCCTTGCATAGAGAGTGGGGGATACTGGATATCCCTGTCTGTCTGTGTTGTTTCTTTCTTCATTTGTGATTAGATTAGCAGCTTCCCTACTATTTCCTTTTTGAAATCCGACTCTTTGTAGTGACATGTGGTCACGGTCACCCACACGCTGGTCTACACCCAAAAGTTGATGCCTTTCGTCTTTCACCAATCCATTTCACTTGTTTGATTCTTCAAGCTCAATTGGGTTGAAAATTAGTATAAATTTTCCGATATTTGATCAGGGGATTATTAATAGTCGATAACCTTCTGTTAAATACTGAAATACCATCAGCTTTTTTTGGTAATTAACTTTCTTTGCATTCAAAATTTTACAAGTCGTATAAGAGTTAGAGAAGCCACCAAACACAAAAACTTTGGACATCCTAAAAAACAGGGGAGGTAAGCTCACTGTTTGTCATCTTTCCTGGGCTTATGTGAACTTCTCCACAGTCTTGCTGGTCTAGAATGTTAACAGGCAACGCAACCGTTTAAGTTGTAGCCAGTTAGTCAAGGAGGTCCCATTGCACCATTCTGTGAGCCGCCAGCCAGTTATGTAGTGACTTGTATTCAATCGACTGGTGTATTGTGTCCTAATTATGAGTCAAACCTTATAGGGGTCGTTTACTAACAATCTCATTTAGGGAATTAACTGTGAATTGATATTGGAATTGCACACCAAATTGTGGGATTGAGTTGGATGTGAAATTGAGCCAAAAAAAGTAATTACACATTTACTAAACAAATTCGAGAATGAGAATTGTGCTGTCCATTTTTAAAAATAGGAAAAATTTTGTTTCTGTCCCTGTCTCAAATAAGAAATGATTAAGTAAAACAACACTAGAGTAGCATTGCACATGACACTTAAAACCAGGTTTTCAGTGAAAAAACGAATTCTAGAGTAACAACACTAGATTAAGTAAAACAACACTAGAGTAACCAATAGTCTGCATAGTAAATAACAATACTTTTAAAATAAGATTTTCAGGGAATCTTCAAAGGATATTGCACTCCGTATACATTTTCACCCTATCAATTCTTTCCTCGTTTCCCATAAGCCGCCACTCATCCAGATCAGAGGGATTTTCCTTGTAGATCATGTACTAACTTCAGCTTGTATTTGATGTTGATGTTTGCCAGTCCCAGGGCCTGTAGATCCTCCTTCAGTTCTTTCAAAATTCGGGCATTCATAACATCCATTTGGTTTGCATTAAAACTCTGAATTGCACTGTAAAACTGATCTGTGTCAGCAACATATTCAGGCATGCTATTCATACTTGAAGATGTTGCCTGTTGCATCCTCTGACTTCTGCTGCCGGTGCTCCTCCGCTAAGAGCGTTGGTTGTCTCCTGGTAAACTCGTTTGAGTTACTTCTCAGTTTCAATACCCTCATCATTACTTGTTGAATTGCCTTCTCCATCCAGTTCATACACGTCCCCACTTTGTGGTTCACAGCAGATGCACCCACGGCAGCATGTAGATCCACGGCTTCTTGACCTGTAGCCCTGTTATTCCCAAACACTTCCTTCCAGTATGAGTACCACGGCCATTCCTTGTTCCGCAGTTTCTGGTACTTTGTGCTATCCTACAATCAAGAAAAATCTATTATTGATGCACTGTGTAGCAGGAAATCGTTCATCAACTTACCATCATTCGCTCTTTCCACAACTGATGATCAACCACAATCTCGTTGCTTTCACAATCAAACTCAGAACCACTAAGGGAAAGGTAGTCATTCAACAGACCATATTCAGATTTCTATACCTTCAGCTTGTTAGCTACCTCTTTGTGTGTAATGTTGCTTACCGGCACATCGCTCTTAATCAAGTTTGCACACGTGTGGTAGAATCCCTTTCTGAAGCCATTATCACACCTCATTCCCTCCTTGATTCCCAACTTCATTGCTGCCATCAATGCATGTTCCTCTTCCTTGGTGAAGTAAGTTCTCTTGCCTTTTAATGCATCAACAATTGGTGCCGGATCTTGAGGTTTGCGGGGGGACCTCCTAGGTCCAATGGAACTTGGTTCGGTTGCATTGCTTCTGGGGTTGTTGAACAACCTTTTTCTAGGCTTTGGCAACTTCACAAAGGGTGGAGTTTCAAGGTGTTCTATGTTATCATCATGCTCTATGTTTCTGTAAAAAGTGAAAACATGCATGGTTATATCAGAAAGTTCATGAATCCACACATTTCATTAAAGAAAAATACTATACCATCAAAAGTACATGAAACCATAAATGCAACACAATCAAGTAATGTAACTGTTATATTTCATTGAAGAAAAATATTAAACCATCAAAAGTACATGAATCCATAAAAATAAAGCAACACAATCAAGTAATTAGTACAACGTTCAGGTCTAGGTTTGCGACTAATTGTTCAAGTATTGAGTCCACATCTCTAAGGCCACTTTTGTTTTCTTGTGAGGAATGCTTGAATAAGGGCAAGAGAGGCAAATCCATCTCAACCTTGACAATTTTTTAATATCCTCCAAAGAATCAACTGAATTCCTGCTACGCAACCACATTCCGTCGAAGACCAACTTCCAATATCTAGATTTCCTTAGACAATAGCACAAGTGTCTCAGAAAAAAAAGCAGTCTTTTGAATGCTAAATCATTGGAATGAGGTAGTGTCGCATTCGCATTCAGCCCTCCATTCTAAGGTTAAGTGATTTAAGATTCCGCCAAACAGGAAAATGGGTCTATTTCCGGTTGGCAGAAATCGGGCGATGAGGTCGTAATCTAGAAATTGTGTTGCCGCCGTTGGTCATCGGTGGGCTTGATGAACAAGGCCTTGCGTCTCTCTTTTAATTTATTTATCATTCTGTTTTCTTGTGAATTATCAGTAGAAGAAGAGCAAATTCATCACATGATAACTACAAATCACAATGATAATCACGTCACAAAACATAGTATGATTTTGAGGGTCAAAATCTAATAAGATTCGCCCAAAAGAAAAAAGATTTTGGGGGTTCAAATCTAAAAAAAATACAGCATAAATTCAGCAGCTTGTTGAATTGAAACCGTACCTGAAATTCAATGTCGAAAAAATCAGATATCTTTGTTGAATTGAAAACTTTTCTTTGATGAGTTCTTCATGGTAGAAACGTCAAGCAAGCGGGACTGTAGGGTTCTTCAGAATTCTTTTCCCAAAACTGTTTTTCTTATAACACGGCGGTGGACCTGTGGCAAATTGGTGTAATTTCAGAATCATTGAAGGGTTAAGATTCACAAAAAATGGTAGGATTGGTGGATTAGAAATCAATTCCTACTTTTTGATAGGATTATTTTTTGGGCCCAATCCCATGATTTTTAAAAAATTTAGCGGGTCATGAGATTGAATTCTCCGACTCGCTTTGTTAAGTGTGTGTATAGTAAAACAAAGAACTGCGTTCGAATTCTGTCATAATGACACATAATTCTGCTTAGTAAACGGGGCCTGAGAGTTTCCACCATTGTCATCCCTTGCCAACCGCTACAAAGTCGTCGGTGGGAATACAGTACTTTAATGTTTTAGGTTCAATTTCACTAATTGTCCGTGACCATTTTAGTACTCAAACAGAAATTGTGCTTGGGCCTTGCGCTATATGTTTTCAGGTCTAGATTAAAACTTTGCTAAAGCTTATTGTTTCTTTTAGGATGCTGGCCCTACGAACATGGTGGTGGGAACGGAAGGCGGATCAGATCGACGTTCCTTTTCCAGGACTTACACAAATAGTGAGGAGTTGGAGAAGACGCGCTCCTCAGCGAGGAAAATTGATTGTAATCTATGATTTTCCAGTATATGACCTACTGCCTTGCACCTGTTTTGTGGATCAGCAAGTGTTTTTGTAGATAGACGCATGCCTTTGTATACTACCTGTTTTCACCTTTTGTCTCCTTCTTTAACTCCTTGGAGTTGTTGTGGTTTCAATTTGTTTTTGGGGACATTGATCACATTTTAGTGTATTGTGCTTATTGGAGATAATGAATCCGCTTTGGATTCAGTAGAATAAGCAGCTCCTAAAGATTAGAATCCAAAGCCTAAAGTAGCTCTATTATCCAAATCAAACACCTGAATTGCCAAGTCTTAACTCTTAACACATTAATCAAGAATTGATTTGCAATATTTACATTCAACCTTTAGATCTTCATCCTATAATTTAATTACCTATTCAAATATAAAAAATCATCACCCAATAAAAGGTAACAAATAACTTGGCACAAGAAAGAAACTTCACCAGGGATAAGGAAATGAAAACTGCTAAGTGAAACATGGAGGTCAAATGCCGAAAGATGGACAATGAGAGGCAGTATAACTAGAAAAGAGTTTAGGGGGTACTGGAATACTGCAACAGTTCGTAGCAGCAGAGGAGCAACTAATAGACACGGCTGAGTAACTCAGACACTGTGGTTTTCAGTTCCTGGAAGTTGTTGGGAGAGGACGAGGAAGAAAATGGCTGGTATTAATCGACAATCTGGCTCCAAAGACGAGTGGTTCTTGAGAAAGAGGAAATATAGTCTGAAATACAATGGAGAAAATTAGGCAACCATACAAATTCAATGATGACATGGAGAACACACTTTGGGACTCTTGGCTAGTTAGATGATCAGTTTTTTAGCACATCCTTTTTTTGGGATAAGTAACCTTTTTTATATAATAATATAAAGAAAAACCGCACCAATAATGCCTCAGTTCAATTTTTCCCTACACGTTATCTAGCTTCATGCCCGATTCATAACAACACTAAGACCTAATCCAGTGGCCGGTCCTATATATTTCTCTATTACGGCACTGTACTCATGTAAGAAAAATTAATCCAACTAAAAATAACCATATCATAAACAAGTTAAACTCTTTGTCCAATGTAAGAATGCCACAAAAACACGATTCAAAAGAATTTGCAAACCACCGATGATCATGTTAAGATACATTGAATCCCATGAATGTTTTCAAGTTATGAAAATGTTATGAAGCACGTACTAATAACTGAACTTTTCTTCAAGGATGCTTCTCAGCTGTTGCTCCCTATCCTCCCATCCTTGCACTTTTCATAGGGTGAACTCTTTTCATAGGGTGAACTCAGAGCTATTGTTGAGAAGCGTCTTTGTAATGTGCCTTTTCTGGTTACTCGATGTCCGAGACTCTTCTAGACCTTTAAGGATGAAGGTAACCTTCGACTCATATGTCTCTCCCTACTGCACTGGACTAACGTCGGACATCTTAACACTCTTCTCCATTAGAAGATTCACAGTTGATATGTGGCTTTCCAGCACAACGCTTTGTGTGGTTACCTTTTCAGACTTCTGCTTCTTTTCGGACTCTACATAAGCGAAAATAGGCATAGGTACAGACGACAAACCTTTATCTACTACGTTGGTGCACCGCTATGCATCTGTCAGACTGTCACCTCATAGTCCCCCAAGTCAAAATTATTTTCACCACACGAGACGTAGTAGTTTGTGGAGCACTCTGTCTTTAATGCAGTCATCGAGTAGCCCTTGCACATGTTTGCTTGTACCCTGCACTTCCCAAATAGCTTTTACCACTCTTCAAACAGTGAAAAGTTCTTTCCCTGGAGTAAGGCAAACTTCGGTTTAGCATGTAAGTGTAAGATCACAATAGTGCAAAAATAGTGTAGTAGTGGGTGTATTGTAAAGCACATGCACTTTCAACATATCCGCCCGCAGGTCATTATTGTCAACCACCAGAGTGTGAGTTTTGGGGTCAATAGATTATCACTGTAGTACATGAATTCACTCACGATACTCCGCTGCTTCCTCCACACGTGTAGCTTATTTTTGGTATTCCTTTCTTGTACTTTGCTGTTGGGTACAAATTCAATAATTATCTCCGCATACTTGGGATGGAATCCACTCTTCCACCCTGCTCCGACCTTGTACCCCTCCAGCATCAACTCTTTGCAAGTTTGTATCATGGCCTTTTCTTCGTCCAAGGTGAAGTATAGTTTCCTGTACGACGATGTTTGACGATCCCTTCCATAAGGTGACTGTCTAGATGGCCGCATACTCTTAAAGAACTTCTTATCTCTTGAGTAGCATCGTGGACTCGGATTGTCAATATATACCTTATAGTCCTCATGCTGTGAAGACTGAGACTAGCTACTTTGGTCCACATTCTTCATCATGTAAAAAATAGTAATAAGTACTACACATAACCTAAGAGCACCGAGTTAGAAAGCTAATAATGCAATGTAGCAATCAATTATGACAACCAAATGTAGCAACTACAACAAAATTTGTGAATGAACTGTCAATCAAACTCATAGTACGTAAATGTAATGCATTTGCAGTTTTTCAGGAGACTAAAGAGGCACTTGTGTAGCCTGTGATTTAGTGTAGTATTGCCACATGTCTGTGTAGACAATTGAGGCATCTAAATGAACTCTTCAATCTCGTCGATAGACATTGATGGTGATTTGTCCATTGTTTAGCAACCTAACAATAGGGGGCCATTTGGAGTGGTATTCATAATGAAGTTGTGCAGTAGGGAGCATGCTAGCATTATTCAAGTTTGCTTCTTCAATGGAAAGAATGTCGGACTGTGCAACACAATAAATCTATTTTTAAGGACAGTGAATGATCGCTCAATAATGTTCCAAGCCGATGCATGCTTCATATTAAATATCTCGTGAGGGTTCTGCGGTCTCCTGTTTTTAAGCCCCACACTTTTAAATGGTACCGAGTTGATTTATATGGTGTGAGGAAGCCTTCATAATTCATATAACCACTATCGCACAAGTAGTATGACCCTGACAGTAGGAAATAACATTCAGATTTTTGTTGGCCAACCCAAAGAAAGCATGAATATACTAACAATAGTGTATTAGAGCGTATCCTTTGGAACCTTAAGTCTTGTAGGGTGGCTCAACGCATCATGTAGGACTCGTGCGTCCACGGCCAAACCTTTCCACCCAGCTAGCATGTAGATAAACCTCTCCTTAGTGTCACAAACACCTAATACATTTGTTGCCAGAGTGTCTTTCCTTGCTTGTAATGAGGCTGGTCTTCTGCCGGTGTGTGGACTCAAATGTAAGTGTCATCCAGAGCGCCCAGGTATCTCTGAAAATCACAATGAACTGTATGTTACATAGAAAGTTACATATGGCACTGCTATTAGAAGAATACATCTGTATGAAACATAACCTAGAAGAAGTTTCATCTTCCATCAGTGCAATCTTCGTAAATAGGGATGGTTGTAGCGGTGAACCTATCCTTTAGCCAGATAATTGTGTTTAGTAACCTCATGAAATACCGTGCTTATTGTTTGGCCACTACGCTGAAAACTATTTGGAGGATTCTATTTTTCTGATAGTGCGCTATTGCACGAAGGAAAATTGCTATTTTTTCTTGAACGGACATGTAATGGTCATCTTGCAGGCTGCTTTCATCCTGTAATACCCGACAAAGTTCTATAAAGGCAAACTTATGCATTTGTAGATTATGGAAACAATCTCTGTTGTTACCATTTATGAGTCTTGTCATAAATGCCATTTGTTAAGATATTTTGTCTAAAATCAAGTATTTAGAAATTGAATTGCACTTATTTTTATGCTCTAACCTCTCAGATTTTTGTCGAACTCATTGCAAAAAACCACCGATAAGTAGCAACAGAGTTATCCTCAATAGATTGAAGTAAATGAATTACGTACAAGCCATATCACATGCACACAAATCTATCAATGAACACCTGTGCACAAACCCGAATTTAGAGTGAATAAACATGAGCATCAAATTGCATTTAAAGTGAATAAACATGAACATACACAAAAAATCTGGAGTGAATAAACATGAACATCAAACTGCATCAACAGTCAGCAATTAATCACGGACAGATAGAATATTATAATTTTTCAGTTAGAATGAAAAATTCATATACGGAATACCTTACAAATGAGAGCCGATTGAGTGGATTGTCGTGGCTTCGTAGTTGGAGGTGTGGCCTGAGAAACCCTAGATTATGAGGTCAAATATGTGTCATTAGAAAGGTAAAATATTGTTGAATGGTTAGAGGGATTTACCGTAGAGCAAGATCTGTCCATTTACTTGTTCTTGCTCGTCGATGAAAGGGAACTACCATTGTGCGGGAAGGGAGGAGCAGCTAGGGTTTCGGGATGGAGAGAAAAAGAAATAATGGAGGAGTCGCGATTTGTCAGGCTATTTATATAATGGCAGGACATATAAATAAATGGCATACCGAGGGTAATAATGCCGAATGTATGGGAGGATTATGCCACTCGATTTCAATCCACACACTTTCGAATAGATTGAAAATTCGACATAATACGGCTATAGTATCGGGTCGCGGGATGTAATCTCGCGACCTAAAAAATGGAATATCAAACAACATGTGTGTGCGCATAACTCCAATAATACAATGTTAATAAACTTCCACTAATGCTACCAAACTGGCCCTAACCTATTTTTAAAAAAAAAATATGATTGAAAAAATAAAAATAAAAATATATAATCATAACTTCATGATGTAAACATATATAATATTTCAACACTTTTTTTCCTTCTCTTGTATTCGTTTACCTTCGAAATTTACGTAGAGGAATTTCGGATTTTGAAGTCCTTCCATACTTAAGGGCAACTCTACCACTTAAGTTATATGTGTTTATGTCCATACCTACATATTAATTAGGAGTCTCTTGTATATAATATTTTTTGAAGTGTTTATATATAATTTCTATTTTTAATAGTAAAAATAGTTATGCATTTCCTAGTTTTTCACTGAATCCAAAATGCTGAAGTTAAACTAGAATATCATGTAAACCTACTTATTTTTTATAGGATGTAACCTACCTACTACTATAGAGCAAGGCCCTAAGGCGAATTTAGGTCAAAATTTTAAGCTGAAAAATTTTAAGGGGAGGAGAAAAAAAATTAGGCCCCGTTTGGCGTCCAGGGAAAAATAAACCTGATTTTGGGAATATTTTGGGAAAACGTTGGGATTCCCTATTCAAGCCTGTTTGGTAACGCT
>JAOWBN010154176.1:0-18571 GCA_028565015.1 Pinguicula moranensis
TACAAAATGGGTTTGCACAAACCCTTCTCGCAGGAGGGTTTGAGAACAATCGAGTTTGCCGTAAGTTCTCCCTGCCCGGAGCGTAAACCCCCGGGCAGGTGTGTAACACGACACGGACACAAAACAGATGGAAAATGGGGTATACTACAGAAAACCTCGACACCCAGTGTATGCCGGACACCAAACGGGGCCCTGCTTTTCTAAACGATTAAGATGAGCAGCTTCGAGCAGTATTTTATGAGGAAATTATTTATGTATGTTTTTTCGTGGGCCAGAGAAGTGTAGAATAATACCTTTTACCTTACATTGAGCAGGCGCTAAATGATACAACTGAATCTTTGATTGTCAATGCATTGGATTGCCATTCTTTGCAGAAGCAATTTCCTGCGTAAGAGAATCCTGTTTGAGATGACCGAGTGTGCATTTCCTTTGTTGTGCTATCCGATAATGTGGGTCAGAACGTCAACTGTCACCTTTATTGCAGCTAGTAGTGAGAAGTTAGGTGTTGTGGATTCTTATGTATTTCTTGTCCCAGTGGTACGAGTTAGTATAGGATTAGGATGAAAATGAATTAATTATATGTAAATAAGATTGTGATCCCTAAAATTCAGAGATTATAACTTATCCCACAATTTCTTTCCATCCACCACAGTTTTTCCTATTCGGATTCTTCTTTTATAAGAAGAACATGTAACACATCAGTTTTAATAAGAAACACAATTGATTAAAGCAAGTCTTTTTTCTTATCAAAGTAACATGGTATCAGAGTGCTTGTTTCAATCACTGAGATCCCATTTCTAGCCTCATTATTTACCGTTATCTACCTCAACCGATGGCTGACAACACTAAAACCGAACCGAAGGATTCCGTGGTTGCTTCACACGAAGTGAGCCTTCCCACGGATGAATTCACATAAAAATTTACCCGGCTTCTCAAATAATTTTCAGAAAGATGAAGTATGTCTGTTAAAGAAGACATTATATAGCCTAAACACAGTCCCCACGTGCTTGGTTTGGGATATTTACTGTGGTTATGAAGAAGTGCGGATATAAACAAAGCAATGCAGATCACACATTATTCCTAAAACATCGAAAAGCTTTAACCACGTGTCTAATTATCTATGAAAATGACATGGTTATAACTGGGGATGATAGTGAAGAAATTTAGAACCTCCGCAAGCACTTGTTTCAAGAATTTGAAATGAAAGATCTCGGATAACTCAAATACTTTATTGAAATTGAAGTCTTGAGATCGACTAGAGGAATATTCATCTCCCAAAGAAAGAAAGTATGTACTTGATCTCCTGGCTGAAACTGGATTGATGTACTACAAACCAGCTGATACATCGATGATGTCAAACCACAGATTAAGTCTTGATAATGATGTTGCCCCAGCTAACAAAGAATAATATCAACGTCTAGTAGAAAAGTTGATCTATCCTTTTCATACTCGGTCTGATATAACATACTCTGTGGGGGTGATTTGCCAATTCATGCAGAGACCACAGGTAGAGCACATGGAAGCAGCGAAGAGGGTATTGAGATATTTGAAAGGAACCATCGGGAGAGGAATTCTGTTCTAAAATCATGGCCATCTCAACATATGTTCATACACCGATGCTGATTGGCCAAGAAGTCAAGCTGACAGGTGATCTACCTCGGGCTACTTTACCTTAGTCGGAGGTAATTTGGTGACATGGTGAAGTAAGAAGCAGAAGGTAGTAGCATTATCTAGTGTTGAGGCTGAGTTTAGAGGCATTGCACGTGGGTTCACCGAGGTACTCTGGCTATAAAAGTTGATTACCGAAATAGGTTTTTCAGTTTCCTATGCTATTCCATTGATGTGCGATAACAAGGCAGCAATCAGTATCTCAAAGAATCCAGTCTAGCACGATCGGACCAAATACATTGAGATTGACAGACACTTCATAAAAGAAAAAATTGAAGACGGAACCCTGCAACTACCATTTCTACGATCTAGGAAACAATTTGCAGATATCTTGATAAAAGCAGTTACAGGGAAGGTGTTCCATGAAACATTAGACAAGTTGAGCATCGAAGACCCGATGACCTTACTTGAGGGGGAGTGTTAGAATAGGATTAGGATGATAATGAATTAATTATATGTAAATAAGATTGTGATTCCAAAAATTCAGGGATCACAACTTTTTTTTTGGTAAGTCAGGGATCCCAACTTATTCCCACGATTCCTTTCCATCCACGACAGTTTTTCCTATTCATCTTCTTCTTCTATAAGAAGAACATATAACACATCAGTTTTAATAAGAAACACAATTGATCAAAGCAAGCCCTTTTTCTTATCAAAGTAATAGTACGCCCTTTCCTATGTAGCCAGCCAGTATCTTTAGCCTCCAAAAAAGCTCTTCTGTCTGAAGCCTCCTGTACTAAAGAATGATATTATGAAACTTTCCAAAATGACAGAAGATCAGACATACTGGATAGAAAAAGAAAGATATGTACACTACTTCATTACAGGCTAAACAATTTGAAGGCATAGACTTATTTTAGAAGAATCAAGTCCTGGTGGCTCAAGTGGTGAGCAACTAAACCTCACAACTATGAGGTCCAAGGATCGATACCCGCCTGGGTCGCAAAAATGGAAACGACCTCTTTATATAATTACAAGGGTAAGGTCGCGTACATCAGACCCCCCAAACCCCAACTTAGTTGGGAATATACTGGGTAACGTTGCTTTTTACTTATTTTAGAAGAATGCCAGTGAGCTAGATCCTATAAAGTGTTGGCCTGATGAACAAAATGAAACTCAACATTATAATTTTATAGGTAACAATGGTGAGTGTGCAGATTTAGCCAGTTCTCATGGTAACGAGGGTAAATTCAAAGCAATGGGGAGCTTTGTGCCTAATGCTTCGATTTGGGAGGGAGCTCATGATAATGCTGCTGTAGAAAAGTCTCATCTGTCTAGATTTGTCTCCTCAAATGAGTTGCATGAACAACTTTGTCGATAAATCCTCTAAAAGCATACCTTTTGTATTACTTTAATGTTAACAATAGGCAAGGTGTGGGTTAAAAAACTGAACACATTTTTCAGTTTTAACCATTATGAAGAACAAAAGAATTCAATTTGATGATTGAATTCAAAGAAAATGACAAACAGTGCTTTGCGCCGTAAATGTTGTTGATTCAATTAGGTTAAAACAATCCCCAATCCATCGCTTTATACATACGCCGATTTGGTGCAATCTTATTGGAACAGTAAAAACCAGTAAATAAAATTACATCAAGAATGAAATCATGCTCACATCTTTATTAGTAACCATGTGACGCATGGCCGCTCGATTAAGGATGATCCTGCGGCAGGGATAAAATCTTCATATGTGCCTCAGGCATGGAAATTACAAACCTCATTTTCTTCTGTTGTTGCATCCTGTATCAACCAGAACCTTTCCAGGTAGCTTCAACACCTCCCCCTCAAGAGGAGCGTTCCAAAGACTCATCTTAGAGAGGAACAGGTTAAAGGGTGATGTAGGAATGCTTTTAGTAAATAAGTCAGCAAGTTGCTGAGATGATGAAACATGGACAGGCAAGATAACACCGGATTTGTACTAATCTCGCACCACATGGTAGTCAATGTCAGTGTGTTTAGTTGTCTCGTGAAGCACTGGATTTGCAATAATGGCAATAGCCGCTTTACTATCACAGAGCAAAGAAACTGGAAAGGAAGAATTAAGTTGATAGTCTTGAAGCATGTATGTAAGCCACTGAATTTCCCTGGTTGTGGCAGCCATGGATCGATTATTCTGCCTCAGCAGATGAACTGGAGATGGTAGCTTGCTTCTTAGTTTTCCAGGATATAAGGCTGCTACCCAGAAAAAATGCAAAAACCAGTGAGTGAATGTCTTGTGGTCTTGCAAATTCCCCAATCTGCATCACAGTAAGCCTTCAGTGTGATGGGTGAGTGAACTGAGTAGAATAGACCAAGATATTTATTGCCAGAAAGGTATCTCAGGACATGTGTGGCAGCCTGCCAATGAGAGTCATGCGGAGCATGCACAAACTGACTTAACTGTTGCACAACAAATGTACGATCCGGCCTGGTGTAGTTAAGATAAAGGAGCCTGCCAATCAACCTTCTGAATTTTTATGGATTGTGATGTAAGGGTTTTGTGTCAATATCAACTGCAGTAAACTTAATGTCTGGCGGCAGAGGAGTGGAGGCAGTTACTGAATCAATATATCCTGCATCACAAAGTAGCTCTGTTACATACTTCCTTTGGCTAATATACAGACCATCCGTGGATCTAGAAAGTTCCATTCCCAGAAAGTAGTGTGCTTCACCAAGATCACGAGTAGTGAAGGTGTTATGAAGATAATCCTTCACTTTTGTGATCTGCTGCAAGTCGGTACCAGTAAGTAAAACATCATCTACATAGACAAGTAAGAAAAGCTGATAATGAGGATGGTGTAGTGTGAAGAAGTAGTGGTCATGGCATTATTGTTTGAATCCATATGCATGAAGTGCATTTGTGACTTCCAGATTCCACTGTCTAGAAGACTGCTTGAGCCCATACAAGGATTTCTTTAAGAGGCAGACTTCTCCCTTCTTGGCTTTTGAGTACCCCAAGTGGTGGATGCATAAATATCTCTTCATCAAGGAAACCATGAAGGAAAGTGTTTGTTATATCTAGTTGATGAATTGCCCAATCTTTTGAGGTTGCAATTGCCATCTGCAAGCGCACTATCACCAACTTTGCAACATGGTTGAAAATTTAAGCAAAATCCTGACCTTCTTGCTGGTTGTAGCCTTTGGAAACAAGCCTTGCTTTGTACCTATCAACCGAACCATCAGGTTTGCACTTTACCTTGTAAGTTCATTTGCTCCCAATGGCTTTCTTGCTAGGTGGCAGATTGGTCAATTCCCCAGTGTTGTTGGATTCCAGGGCCTGTATTTCTAATTCCATAGCCTTAATCGAGTTGGCATTGCGTCTTTCTTGATTGTAATGCTTAGGTTCACTTATCATAGACAAGTTATCTACAAATTCATTGTGTGCAGTGTTGAAAGCATAATCTGAAGCAGAGGGTACATGCTGGATTGGAATATCAAATTTGCATGAGAAAGATGTTTCATAATCTTTAAGAAAATAAAGGTTTGTCTGGCTCTTTTGCTCTGCCGCACTGGAAGTGATGTGATTGAGTTAAATGAAGGTGCAAGTAGATCATTATAGTCCTCTGGAGTTGTTAGAGAAGGACATTGAGGAATATGTTGTGTCTGCATTGGGGAATTATTAGCAGGACACTGTCATCAGGTTCATAAGAATCAAAGTGTCCTGTTGGGATATCAGGTACGAGATGGAAGTTTTCAGTGGATGAATTGGTAGCTCATGGAATATGACATCTTTAGAGACAATAACTTTCTTTTGATGAGGGATATAAATTTTATAGCCATTTTGCCCCGACAGGCACAGGATATCCCACAAAGTAACCTTGTAAGGATCTTTGGTCAAATTTATCTTGGGAATGAGTTTTATGCATGACATAGCATAGACATTCAAATACCCTAAGGGAGGAAAGTTCAGGTTGTGAATCATATAAGACTTCATACGGGGATGGAAAATTGAGCACACTGCTTGGCCACCGGTTTAGAAGAAAAGTAGTTGTAAGGATGGCTTCACCACAAATTTTTTTGGCAGGTGAGATTGAAACAAGAGAGCTCGAGCAACTACAAAAAGGCTTCTATGTCTACGTTCCACAACTCCATTTTGTTTTGGTGTATAAGGACAACCACGTTGATGACTAATACCAAGTTTAGAGAACAATTTTTTACACTGTGAGTTTGTAAATTCAGAACTATTATTAGTACGTATGGTTTTGGCATTCTTTCCATATTGTGTCTGCACAAGATTAAAGAAATTAGAGAAAAGCTGGTGGACCATGTCCTTGGTGTGGAAAAGGAAAGTCCAGATGCATTTACTTTTATCATCTACAATTGTGAGAAAGTAGTAGTAATATGTGGGGGATGGAATTTTATATGGTCCCCATGAATCAGCATGGATAAGATCAAAACACTGCTGAGATTTGCTAGTGCTGAGTGTATATGGTTGACAAGTTTGCTTGGCCAATGGACAGATTTGGCAACAAAAATCCATTCCTTGCATTATAGTTACAGGCTTCAAGAGTTTAATGTGTTTCAGAACATCTAAGGATGGTTGACCGAGTCTATTGTGCAATAGATGTGGAGTAATCACTGCACATGCACTATTTACATATTCTGAAGCCCTATTACAAAATAAGTTGTTGGACAGTGGATCAGATGTTGATAGACTCTGTACACGCTAGATCAGCTTAGGATCAAATGAGAGGCTTCACGCAAAACATATAATTCTCTGATCACCACACCTACTGCAAGGATTCTGCTAGTTTTAAGGTCCTGAAATATGCAAAATGTAGGCAAGAAAAGGCAAGAGATGTTGGACTGTATCAAGAGTTTTCTAACAGACAATAGATTATGTTTGAAGGTGGGAATGTACAAACAGAACTTCAGCTGAATTGAGTTGGACAACAGAATGTCTCCATGACAAGGAACAGATTTGATGGTAACATCTGGCAACCATATTGGCGTGAAAGTTTTGAATGGAACAGGATTAAGGATTATGCTTAAATCAATGCACATATGATTTGTTGCTCTCATGTCTATGATCCAATCTCCTTTAAACAAAATCTTACAGGTAGTATCAGCTAAAAGAGAGCAAGCAGTGATACCTGCAAAATCATCCAGGTACACCATGTTCACTGACATCTTATCTTGTTGTTGTTCTGCATCTTTTCCTTTTGTCAGCCTGGAGATGTCTCTTTGCATTTGTCCAATAACTCATATAAATGGCCCACATTTTCATTTTTGTACACCCCACTGTTGGTCACTTGAATCAGCTGCTTGGTAAGCTGCATGATGTTGTCTTCCCTTTTGCTTTGGGTATCCTCTTCTTTGATAACAATTTTCCAAAATATGTCCTTTCTTGCCACAATGACTACACTCAGGTCTTCCCTTCAACTTATAGCAGGCATCAATTGTATGACCACTATGCCACACTGGCTACATTCCAAACCATTCTTGTCAGGATGTTTATCATTCTTTCCTTTGTTCCAGCCTCCTGCTCTGGTCATATTTGCCATGCTCATGTCATCCGCCCCTGTGGCCATATTAATGTTGATCTGTCGATGCTTCTCAGCAGTGACAATCGAATTGTGCACATTGTTAAGCCGTGGTAGTGGATCAATGCTAATTATCTGGTTTCTCTCACAATCATACGAGTCATTTAGCCCCATTAGGAATTTCATTACTGTGTTTTCGTTTTCTCTTTGTTTCAATATTAATCCTACTTCTCCATCCACTTTTGGCAGGGGTCTCAATTGATTATACTGATCCCAGACTTGTTTAAGTCGGCCGAAATGTTCTCCTACAGTATCCGTCCCTTGTCTCAATGTTGCCACTGTCCTCCTTAACTCAAATAAGTGCGGTAGACTAGTGGTACCAAAACGCTGCTCCAAACCTGCCACAACTGTCGCTCATCATGAATAAACATGAATTGCTTCATGAGATCCAGCATCATAGAACCTTTGATCCACGAGCAAACCAAATTGTTCCCTCTTTTCCATTTCAAGAGCAGTTTATTGTCTTCTTTGGGCTTCTCTAGCATTCCATCCACCATTCCAATCTTCAGCTTTGCTTCAAGAGCTGATTCCACTGCACTCCTCCATATTAGATAGTTTGTTTCGTTGAGTAGGATTCCGACAATTTGAGTGCCAGGGCTATCACTACCATGGACTTGTAGCTGTTCTTCAATGAAGTTATTAGCAGACATTACCAACTGATTGGCTTCAATACCATAAAAAACTGAACATGTTTTTTAGTTTTAACCGTTATGAAGAACAAAAGAATTCAATTCGCTGATTGAATTCAAAGAAAACGACAAACAATACCTTGCACCATAAATGATGCTGATTCAATTAGGTTAAAACAATTCCCCAATCCATCGCTTTATACACATGCCGATTTGGCACAATCTTATTGCAACAGTAAAAACCAGTAAATAAAATTACATCAAGAATGAAATCGTGCTCGCGTCTTTATTAGTAACCATGTGACGCCTGGCCGCTCGATTAAGGATGATCCTGCGGCAGGGATATAAGCTCGTGTAGCCTAACATCTTCATATGTGCATCAGACATGGAAATTACAGACCTCATTTGCTGCTGATGTTGCATCCTGCTTGTTGCTGCATTCTGTATCAACCGGAACCTTGCCAGGTAGCTTCAACACGGGTACTATTCCAGCTGCACGCGAGGCTTCTTTACCATATAGTTCCTTTGGCTTCAGTTCTTCCTCCTTGCCATGAATGGATCCAGTTAATAAATCATTTAGTTTAACCAGTTCAATCCCAGCTCCTAAGCTTATATCCGGATCAGCTTATGCTGATAACAGTCCTGCATTATTAAGGAGAGTTGTGCATGAAGTAGAAGACCGGGAAACTAATGAAGCAGCATACATCAGTAACAAATTTCGTGAAACTGGATTGGCTGAGAAAAACAAAGGTAGTTCTCTAACTAGAGATGATCACTCTCATTCCGCGGAGACATAGGATTGTCATCTTTAGCATGGTCATCCACGGTTCCTGATTCAGGATGGAGGCCTCGTGGTGTGTTGGTTGCACATCTTCAGGAGCACAAAGCTGCAGTAAATGATATTTCTGTCTCAATGGACCAGCATTTTTTGGTGAGTGCCTCAGAGGATTCTGCTGTAAAGATATGGGATTGCAAGAAGCTTGAAAAGGATATTTCATTTAGATCTAGGCTAACCTATTCATTGGGTGGAAGTAAAGGATTGTGTATCGCTGTGCTTCAAGGTTCCACTAGGGGCGGAGCCAGGAATTTGAGAGGGGGGCCAATTTTTTTTGTTTGAACAGATTGGATCAGGTCGGGTTGAATCTAGTTCAGTCGGTATGCACATCCAAATATTGCGATTGAACCTGTTGTAAGAGCCAAAACAAGTCGAATCAACCTAAAAAAATTTAGTATTAATATTTTTGTTTTTTAGATAATATTTATGATAAAAAAAATGATATTTCAACAATATTTTTGTTAAGATGTTTTAGACAAAAATTATAATGATCGCTGTTTTCAATAAATAATTAAAAAAATATCCTTTGATATTAGAGCACCAACAATCCAACAAAATATTAAACTATTAAAAATAATTATATTAAATAACTGTAAAAAATATATTAAAAACTGTTTAAAACAAGTGTGAATAAAGATTAATAAAGTTGGTAAAATTTCATTTATGTTTCATGGTTTAGTGATTAGTTTGTCCAAGTTTATATTGAACCTCCTCGGTTCAAATCCAACTCAACTCAAAATTAGTTAACATATAAATATTTAATTGTGTTAATAAATATCAACAGTAAAGTGTGTCAGGGTGGTTCGAATTACCAAATCCATGCAAGATCGAATCCAGTCCGGTGCTTTCCTTTTAATTTCCGAAAAAAAGTGATCAATCGCTTTGCTTCTAATTTCCGAAAAAGTTGAACAGAATAGAGAGACAGTATTCACCAACTCATCTAGAAGACATTTGTATTAAAATTTTGAAGCATTACATATATAAGGGGACCAAATCAAAATTTTATTTTTTTTACCCATAATTTATTTTTGTTTTTAAATTTGAGGCCATGGTCTTTGCCTCCGCCTCTAGTTCTACTCAAATTGTTGTTGGAGCAAGTGATGGGACGATACATATTTTTTCATTTGATCACATCTCTAGATGACTTGGCAATGTAGTTGAAAATTATTCCGGTATTGCAGACGTAAAAAAGAGCAGTTTTGAAGAAGGTGCTGTACTGGGCCTTCTGAATTATACCGGAGATGGTAGTAGTACTAGCAAAATGATTCTGTATAGCACCCAGAATTGTGGGATACATGTGTGGGATACTAGAACAAGTTGAAGTGCTTGGTATACAAAGGTTTCTCCTGTGGAAGCCTATGTGTCGTCTCTAGTTGCAGATCCTTGTCGAGCCGAATTTTTAGGAAATTATTAAAAATTTAATTAAAAAATTTAATAAAACAATTAAAATATAATTAAAATTTAAAAAAAAATTGAATGAATAAAATAGAATAAAGTAAGGATAACTCCGAGGGTATGTAGAGTCAGGACTCCGTTGGCCCATGGGTACGCCCTTGGTTCAGGGGTAGAGATGGCGTTATTTTATTTGAATTTGAAACTTTTCAGTGCACGGTTGATTAAGATTAGATATTTTTGTGCTAGTTTTGACTCCGGAGCATATAATTACTATCAACTAGTCCTTGGCCTAGTAGTTGCAGAAATACATTTTACCCCCCTAGGTTCAGGGTTCAAACCTTGTATGTCACCTATACAAAAATTCCATTGCTGTAGTTGATTATTTTTTCAAGACTGGCGTTCGGGGAAACTAAAATCTTATTAGTTTTTTTATGGTCTCAAGTTCACTATTCTTTGTATTTGCGGTTCTGAGGACTGACTGAGGGTCGCAAACAGTGAAGGCGATGCTGAGTATTGCGAGTCACCTTGGGCCTTGAATCAATTGTCTGGTAAGCCTAGTAGAAAATCAGATCCGAAAAGAAATTCAAAGTAAAGGGTTGATGAGCTGAACGAACCTCCCCCACATTACCCCCCAAAGTACTGGGTCGCGAACAGTGTGAAGGCGTTGCTTCCATTACCCGGCGAAGATCTGTTAACAGGAGGTACTGACTTGAAGATTCGTCGGTGGGATCATTGCAGTTACAGGTACATGTGGCTCTTTTTATGTTTCTACATATTATTTAATTCCAGGCATCATTTTCCATTCTTTAATGTTGTTGTTACTTGCATTGCATATGCAGCCCTGAACGTAGTTATAGTGTATGTGGACCATCTATCAAAGGAGTTGGAGCTGATGAATTTTACAAGTTGTCCAGTCCAGGTAATTTGGAATCTAGAAAATTCCTCTCTTTTCTTTTCCATGAAACTATAAGAAATCTCACTGTAGTAATTGCTTTTCCCAGGCATACTTTAATTTGATGCTCCTCTCACCTCTGTGAAAAGGATAAACTCTTTTGCTAGGATATAAGTGATCGGTGCCGATGAAAATGCATATAAATTGCTGATAATGTACATCCTCCCATGTTTCTTTATTTCAGATATTTAGGTGGTTAACATCAGATTATCCGGATATTTTTCTAAAGTTGTTATTATTCCTAGTCTTATCGCAGAAATAATTGTTGGCAAAGTATTGTTATTTTCTGGGTGTTTTATGATGAAGTCATTGCATTAAACAATTATATGGATTTTGGCCCCTTTTTTCTTCAGTATGTAACTTTAGGGATTGTCATTAGTTAAGGATATGTGTTGTATGATGTTTAACCCTGGGGGTGCATGCATGTTCCGCATTCTTTGAACACTGAATTGTGTTCTCGTTGACTGTGTGGTTTCTTTTTAAGTGCTAGGGGAGGAGGAACTCAGTCTTTTCCTCTTGTATTTATGCTATTTGTTTATATGGTTGGTTTCTTTCTTCATCCTTCAATGGTTGGTGGGCATAATTGTATGATTTCAAAAAAGCAAAGGGAAATTCCCGTCTGTGATCTATCAGATCACATCTATGCGGCCTTCATTTTTGAGGCCACCATCTTATCTATTTTTCCTCGGTCCCTTTCACCTTTATCAGTTATTGCAAATCTACCTAGAGCCTTCTTTGATTCTACCCTTTCTCAGACACATATATCCCGTGTTTATCTTTCTTCATATAATAGGATATCTAGCATTTTTTGGTTTTTGATTATCTTAAACTCAAAGACGCATTAGTCATATACTCATATATATATTTTTTGGATAGGTAAATACACAACTTTTACATTTTTAAGAAGAACCCTCAAATCGACCAATACTGCTATTCTTTTGTTAACTTTGCTTGGCAGATGATAATGTTTACTTATTGCATTTGGTCCATGTACTCATACTTCCCTTTCATTTCTGTTAATGCAACTAGGAATAAAAAAGACGACCTTTATCAACCAGATTGACTGGAAAAGCGATTATGGCTTCTGCAGTAACTGATTCTGCGGGTTGAATCATTCTGATATCCAGCAGCAGAGATGGGGCCATTAAGGTTTGGAAGTAAGAGGCATTCACCTACTCATCAATTGCTGCTCTAATTCACAACACAAGTTGAAATCTGTAAATTATGATGCCAGTTGGATTGTATGGGTCCGTTTGGTAGACTAATTAACCGGTGGTAATTGCTGTATCTCGTGAGTAAGCCCCACGTACAGCCCGTTTGGTATGCACCTTCGCGATTTCTGGGTCAAGGATTAGTAATCCCGCAGGCCGACACTGTTCACAGATAACTCCAGGTTTCTACAAATTTTTAATCCCTCTAAAAATGGGCGTATTACTTATCCGCTTCTGACCTGGGTAAACATTATCCTTTACCTTTGTCAATTTATCCATATTTACGACTTATGTCATTGATATACTCATTGTCCTAAATTCATTCTCTGACCTCTTCCCTTTTCTTCCAACCCTTCACTCCAACCCAACATTGGAGCATGGATTTTTCCACAACCTCGCCGCCTCAGGACCTAAGCGTCACCGATTCACCTCCGCCGGAGAAGTTGGTCGTCGCCACCAGAGAACTCTTTCTGGGAATTGCCTCACGGGTTTTGAAGACGTGTGAAAGTTGCGAATGGTGGCGAAGGGAGTAGGGGTGGCTGGGTGCCATTAAGTGTTAGTTGGTCATGGTGTTTTCTAGCCTAATTCATCCACAAAACAGTCACTAATGTTAATTTGGCCCTCTCGGTATAAGTGGCTTGCAAATATTTGGTTCACGGTGTGGATGTCTAAATCAACATTGCGATAAGCTCTTGAAATATTAAAATTGAAAGATTTCTCGACAAACTTTGTATATTTGCTCAACTATTTTGGGTGCTTTTGGTTGAAGGTAGAAAACTGTTGGTAGGCTCTTTGATTGGATCCTTGCTACAATGTCATACTTTTTTTTTTCTTTCTTTCTATTTCTATGTAGGTATGAAATTAAGAACTAGATATTTTGGGATGTGTTGGGAATGGGGGGAAATATGTTTTGGACATTGCCGATTTAATTTGTTTTCAGATTTTAATGGATGGAATGTGAGTTCTTTTCTTTTGTTGAATTTTTGCATTGATGAGTTAATTTACTCTTCTCTGTCATGTTTGTTGTATATTCATACTTTGCAAGAACAAAAGAAAATACCCTGGATTCTCCAGAATTTGGACTATAAAAAAAAAAAAAGAACAAAAGAGGATAATATATAGGATTCAAGGTTATTTTGGTAAATCAATAGGTTAATTAATGACATCGCAGTGTTATACAATGTTTAACCTACGTCACCAAACACATCCCAACTTTTTTCAATATTCCAAAACACTGCGAGAAAGTATGTAGCAAACGCGTTGTACTTCGACGTAATTGTCCTTTAGTCGGGATTATTCTCATTCCGCCACCGAACAAACCCTAATTGATCTACTCATGTATAATTGTTTTTTTTTCGATAATGGATATATATATATATATCATTTGTGCGAAAGAAAATGTTAGTAATTAGGAATCAATTAGGGATATGATTTGTTTAGTCAAAGTTGTAATTAAGGTAAGAATCACAAATTTCTTACCTTAATTTCCTATACCTTCCCTAATTAGTTGATTACTCTCCTATATGTATCTAAAGAATTGTCTGAATGAAATATGGAATTATGAGATTAAGAATTATTCGAGTTATCATGGTATCAGAGCAGACTACGATTCTTCAAACCGATCCATAAATTTCATCATTTACCAATCCCATAACCCTTGTATCTAATGACAGATCCGCAGGCAGCCAATGTCGTTCAAACCACACCGGAAGTTGAACCCCCAACGACTCTACTAGCCCAATTAGCCACCTTTCTCAAACAAATGGCAACCCCAGAAAATAACAATCCCATTAGTCTCAGCTTCAAGCTGGACAACAATAAGTATCCACTATGGGCACAGTTGATGAAAGTTACCATGGGCGTACGGGGTCGCCTTCGTCATCTGACGGGCAAACCACCATCCTCGTCTTCTAGCGATGATGATTATGTGTGTGTTCTTGGATATTAGACAATATCGAAAAAAAATCTGGTTAGTCGATTTGCCGAGTATCCAACTGCCCAGGATCTCTGGACAGGGATCGAAACTACGTATAGCTGTGGATCTGATGCTTTTCAGATTTATGATTTGTCAGTTCAAACTAATCGACAACGCCAGGGAGAAGGCTCATTGGACGAAGTGAATAATGTTCTACAATGGATTTGGAGAGAAGTGGATTGTCGAGAACCAAATCCCATGACTCCTAAGACATTGCCACTTTCCAATGGCCGTACCAAGAGACACAATTGTATCAATTATTGGCAACCGTAAACAATGAGTTTGACACTGTCAAACGCAAAATCTTGAAGGAAACCCGCTTCCCACTGTTGAAACAACGTATGGGAATCTCTGGCACGAGGCGACTTGCTACCAGATCTTTAACACCAGCGTTTAGACCGGCAACGACAACCAACGAAGCATCAGGAGCGGCCTAATGAGCAAAATTTGGTCAGCTCCGCCTAAAAATGGCGGAAAACATCATCTCGTACAAGTGCAATTGATAAAAGAAGCTTTTTTTGCACATATTGTCAAAAATCAGGCCACTCTATCGATCCATACTTTAAAAAAGTGGGTTACCCCGATTGGTGGTGTGAACTCCACAAGATCCAGAAGCCTGGAAGTGTTGCTGCCACCACGAGCCACCCCATAGAGGCAAAAAACAACGATGATGGCTCGACAACAGCTAGATTTGGTGGTTTCAGCGGTTTCACCGTGAGAAAAGGCGGAGCATTCGGACATTCTGGAGAGTACATGGTCGAACATGAAGAAAGCGCATGTAAAAAGTTGAATATGACTAACCTGCCCCTAGTTAATACAGGCGAGATTCCCGTTTTACCCCTGGAAGACATCGATTCAGTATTGCAGATTAGCCTTTCAAGTTCTGATTATGTACGGAGCGCCCCTAAAAGTTTTGGCCACTTGCAAAATAATCCTTCACGTTCTCTAGTTGTACAATATAGTCCCCGAAGTTCCAAGATATCTCCGTTATGCCCCCAGAACCCTGGCAAATTGCATAACACACCCCAAACTTCTCAGAACTGCCAAATACGCTCCCTCTCCACAAAATTACAAAACAACCCCCAAACTCCAAAAAATTCCTTTATGCACCCTCAGTCTTCAAAAAAAATCAGAATGCCCCCAACCTTCATAATCCTAAATTTTTTATCCCTGGTTGCTTTGGAGATTTTGATTCCGATGTTACTGATCAGGCATGTTCTACTGCATACACTTCCACCAAGAAAATTCAGAAAAATACTAGGTGGATCTTTGATTGTGGCGCAATAGATACAATGACATATGATGTAACAAACTTGATCTCTACTACCCGGCCACAAAAGACACACATTCAAACAGCCGACGGGGATCTATCTACAGTCATGGGAGCTGGCTCAATTGAATTATCTCCAACTTTAAAACTGTAGAATTGCCTCAATGTCCCATCGCTATCCTGCAAATTATTGTCGATTAGTCATGTGTCAAAAGAGTTTAAATGTGTAGTATTAATGTATCCTACTTTTTGTCTCTTATAGGATATCCGAACGAGGAAGATTATTGGTCGTGGTACTGAACACAGTGGACTCTACTACGTGGATGAGGTGGCTCAACATGGAACTGCAGGGCATGTTCACCGGAACGGCGGACCACAGGTTCGAACTATGTCATTGACGACTTGGTCATCCATCTCTAGGTTATCTTAAAATTCTGCTCCCTAATTTTTATCGAACAATGAATAAATTACCTTGTGAGACATATATTTTGGAAAAAAAACTATCGCCACTCGTTTTCCCCAACTGATACTCGTGCATCTCATGCCTTTCATATTGTTCATTCTAATATGTGTGAACCAACTTCTAATTCTAGTCGTAGTACATTTCGTTATTTTCTTCTCTTCATTGATGATTTTTCACGAATGATCTGGGTTTATTTTTTGAAAAACAAATATGAAGTTGCTAGAATATTCTAGGAATTTTATCTTATGATCTCCACCCAGTTTCAGAAAGAAAAAAAAATCAAATCCTTCGGTCAGATAATGAGGGGGAATTGTCAATGGTACCATGCAAACATTCTTCCAGGAAAATGGGCTTGTTTACCTAACCACCTGTCCGCACAGTCCAAAACAAAATGAGGTGGGTGAGAGAAAAAATAGAATTATTCTTGAGGTCACTCGTGCTATAATGATTGAGTCAAAAGTGCCCCAATCCCTATGGCCCGAAGCTGTTGCCACAGCTACATACCTTCTCAATAGATTACCTACTCGGATATTGAAATTTCAAACACTACTTGCCTGTACCTCGGTCAATCTACCTCTACGAGTATTTGGTTACTTTGTGTTTGTCCACATTCCTCGTAATGACCGAACCAAACTAGATCAGTTGCCCTCAAATGTATTTTTATCGGATATGGGATCAACTAAAAAGGTTATCGATGTTACCACCCCCTATCTAAAAGATTATACACAACGATGGACTTTAATTTTCTTGAATCTGAATTTTACTATCCATCCCAACCTCGTGGTCATGGGGAACTTAGCAGTGATCCACTTAGTTGGTTACTTAGTACGAACCTGTCTCGACCTGCTGTCCTACAAGAACTTGCTACAGGAATCACCGAGCTGCAACCATCCATCGTCGTAGAGACCACACCTACGCCCATGTCTCCATCGTCTCGGAACCCTGAGGTAAATATACACGATACAGTTGATGAGGTTGTTGATCATGACAATACTTCTTATTGCATCTATAGAGACGTATATTTTACCACCACGAAGCACGAGAGGAATACCAGCAAGAAGATATGAGCCAGAACATATTCCAAAGGGGTCCAGATATCCTCTGGTCTCTCTGGCCAGGGGGAGTCTAACCAAGCAGGCAATTGCTTACTTGACTTCTGTCTATACTGAGCAGGTACCAAGAAATGTTGCTGAAACACTTGAAAAAAGGGAATGGAAACAAGCCATGGATGAAGAGATGAAAGCATTGAATAAAAATGAAACATGGGAAGTATGCAAACTGCCACCCGAAAATTGGCGTGCTGGATGTTGGTGGGTCTTTACTATCAAGCATAATGCAGATGGTACGATTGAAAGATACAAAGCCAGACTGGTAGCCAAAGGATTTACACAAACTTATGGGCTAGATTATTCTGAAACCTTCTCATTAGTGGCAAAGATAGACACCATCCAAGTATTATTCTCCATAGCCGCCAACCAAGATTGGCCATTACTTCAGTTCGACGTCAAGAATGCCTTCCTTCACGAAGATCTGAAGGAAGAAGCCTATATGGAGGCATCCCCAGGGTTTACGGACAGTTTCAAGATAAGCGAGATTTGTCGATTAAAGAAGGCATTATATGGAGTAAAATAGTCTCCTAGGGCGTGGTTTGGCAGGTTTACAGTGGTGATGCGAAAGTATGGCTATGAGCAAAGTAATTCCAACCATACCATATTCTTAAAGAAGAAAGGTACTTTAATCACATGTCTACTTATATATGTTGACGACATGATTATCACGAGGAGTGACTGCGCAGAAATTCAGTAGCTCAGGAAGAATATATTTCATGAATTTGAAATGAAAGATTTGGGACACCTCAAATATTTTCTCGGAATTGAAGTATTTCAATCTAACTAAGGAATATTCATTTCCCAGAGAAAATATGTTCTTGATCTTCTAGCCAAAACAGGGATGATGGATTGCAAGCCTGCAGAAACTCCGATGATGACGAATCACAAACTTGAGTTTGATGAAGAAGCAAGTCTTTCTAACCGTGAACAGTATCAGAGGTTAGTCGGAAAATTGATATATCTGGCACATACCAGATCAGATATAGTATATGCAGTAGGAGTGATCAACCAATATATGCACAAACCTCAGACTGATCATATGGAGGCTACACTCAGAGTGGTACGATATCTGAAGAATACTATAGGACATGGAATCTTGTTTAAGAAATCCAGGCAATTATAATATCCAAGGATATACTGATGCTGACTGGGCTGAAAATTCGATAAATAGACGATCAACTGCAGGCTACTTTATGTTGGTTGGAGGAAATCTAGTGAACTGGCGTAGCAAGAAACAGAAGGTAGTGTCTTTATCAAGTGCTGAGGCAAAGTTCAGAAGCGTAGCTCGCGGACTGACCGAGGTATTATGGCTGAGAAAACTTATGGCAGAGTTTGGTTTTCCAACTCAAGATACGATTCCATTATGTTGTGACAGTAAGATGATGTGAATTGAATAGTACATCTTTGCTTAAACGATTTCATGATAGTTTTGTGTGATTTACACTCATTTAGGTAGGATCTAATGTTTTTATGGCATGATTTATGCTTTGGTAGTGTTGTATGTGCAGGTAATGATCATTAGATGAAATTGATGATTTTCGA
>JAOWBN010154286.1:0-18569 GCA_028565015.1 Pinguicula moranensis
TGTTTTCTATAGATGAATCCTTATTTTCGATTTGGATAAGAGAAGTTAGTTAGGCTGTATGCCCAATAATCAAGGAACACGTCAATGTGAATACTACCCACGGCCACCCTTTTGTCCAACGTCTTTATCTATTAAAGCATAAACATGCATGCGCCATGAGCCGTGACGTGCTTAAATTGTCCCATCCGAGTCAATTTCCAATTCATACGTATCACATAAATGCTATAGCGCACGACAAAATACGCGCACGAATGCACAAAATCGGGTTAAATAACTAAAATACTCTGGTGTTGAACTCCATATCAGTGTTCAACTCAAGGGTATTTTGATCATTTCGCCCTTTATGTGGCCTTCACGCGCGTATTCTGTCGTGCGCAATATAGTAAGTGCAAGAACGACAAATAAAGTCGATGCATTGAGATTATATTTTTGTCTTCAAGTGAACCAAGACAGCAATGAGAACAAATAGCACGTGTCGATTACTCTGTCCTAAGACAAATGGCATATGACGGTAATTTTTGTAAAACACTCCTCAAATTCTCTAATACATCATTTTTAACTGTTTTGTCTAAAATCAACATAAATAGTTCCAAAGTCCTTAGGGCCTCATTCTGTCACAAAGATAAGGTCATAAAATGCATGTTTCGAAGGGTCAATATTAGGATTTACTTACCGGAATCATTTTTAACTGCTTTACCTAAAATCAACATAAATAGTGCCAAAGTCCTTGGGGCCAAAAGATTAGGTAATAAAATGGGCGTTTCGAAGGGTCAACATTAGGATTTAATTTTCGGACCCTACTCATCACCACATTAATATGATATTGTCCATCCAATACCCAACACCGTGTTGAAATGATATTGTCCACTTTGGGTTGAAACCTTTAACTTGGGGGTGAAGACATCATATCAATTAATGTTTGTCAATCTATTTAAACCCACTAAATCCCTCATTCACAATCCGTGTGGGACAAAAAGCTTCTTTGTTCACTCAACATTCCTCTCCTCGAACATTCCTCCTCTCGAATAAAGGATCACCGGTGACCCTCAAATCAGGGGATTCTCCCCTAGAACCATCCATTCAAGGATCGGAACCTCCACGTTCACCCTCACCGCATCACTATTAGGATTTAATTTCTGAACTCTACTCAACACCACATTCCGTCCCCTAGAACCATCCATTCAAGGGCCAAAACCTCCATGTTCACCCTCATTGCATAACTATTATGATTTAATTTTTGGACCCTACTCAACACTGCATTCCCTCCCCTAGAACCATCCATTCAGGGGCCGGAACCTCCACGTTCACCCTCACCACATTACTATTATGATTTAATTTCTGGACCCTACTCAATACCACATTCCCTCCCCTAGAACCATTCATTCATGGGCCAAAACCTCCACGCTCACCCTCATCGCATAACTATTATGATTTAATTTTTGGACCCTACTCAACACCGCATTCCCTCCTCTAGAACCATCCATTCAGGTGTCGGAACCTCCATGTTCACCCTCCCCGCATCACTATTAGGATTTAATTTCTAGACCCTACTCAACACCACATTCGTATGATATTGTCCGTGTTGGGTTGAATACCTCACGGTTTTATTATTGGGGTTTTACCCTAAAAAGGCCTCATACAATTAATTTTTGTCCATCTATTTAAACCCATCAAATCCCTTATTCACAATCCGTGTGGGACAAAGAGCTCCTTTGTTCGCTCAACAGTCAATTTGTTCTATCAAGACTTAAAATAAAGACTTAAAAGTTAAATTAAAAAAGTTGAAAGTAAATAAAAAATTTTAAGTTGTCCAAGAGGAGGTGGTTCAAGCCCAACTAATGAAGGGGTCCGGCTGATTAAAGGATGATAGCTCGCCACTGAAAGAACATGCAATAGTCGTTAGCCCAACAATTGAGTTCGGCCCATGAGAAAGGCAAAAAGAGGCCTTTTTCCTGCAAAGTCATTCAGCGCATGGCCAAAACAACGGCCCAAATCCTATAAAGTAAGGCCCAACTCAGAAAAAACCAAGTTTCATCTTTGTTCCCTTCAATTTTTGAAGCTTCTGAAGAAAACTCACGCCGCTCTCCTCCCTCCTTTTCATTTTCATTTTCATCAGAACGGTGATAATTGATTTCAGCTTGATTCCTCAACCGAAAATTCCTATGGTCAAAATTCTCCCAATAATGGTCTTTGTCCTTTACCTCCACAGGTACTATCATATACCTTCTAGTTTCTACTTGAAATTGATTAGACTTTAGAGACACTCAGAGTTCTAGGAAGAAACTTGCCCAATACGGATACTTCCTTTTTTCAGAATATCTGTTCTGATTAGTGTTGAACCGGGAGTGATTGTTGCGATACCAAGGAGTTGGTGAGTATCGGGTTTGTCCTTGTTTCGGATCAGGTGGAGGAGGGGTAAAAGAAACTTTTTGACGGCGAGAGCCATTGGTGGAAGGCGCTGTGGAGAGTTGTGCAACTCTTTTCCCTACGACCGCCCTGCAGAATTCCAGTTATTCCAGGATCATGTCACTGAAGAAAAAGGGCCCTTTTTTGACAAAAAATAGGGAAGGAAAAGGGGACAGCAAGCCCCTTTGGATATCCTTACTATTATGATCATCAAAACAATACGGCAAAAGAACAGAAGTGAGTAAAGGAAAACTACAAAAAAGGTGAAAAACAGGATCAAAGTAGGCGGTTAAGCCCTTTGTAGGTGAAGTTAACTTCGCTCTGATAGCATGAGAATGTTTAGGGAAACCATGGAGGCTTTGGTGGTTTGAGAAAGAAATCTTCCATTGATCAAGCTTGCTTTGTTACAATACGCATTATGGTTTTTATAGACCAAAGAAAGGCAAATCCTTCTCACTATTGTGCAGATTTGGGCAACAGGATTCGTGCTACAACTCTTATGTCCTTGGGCAGTGCTCTTCTGAATATTATTGGGATAACATGCATGAGCGGCAATTGTGGTGCAATTTTCAACTTTGTGAATAGTGCATTGGTTTGAGAGTAGATTGAGAGTTAAAGCTTCCATTGTAGCGGTGACAGGAGTTGTGGGTTCCATTGGTTCAAGACATGTGGCTGAATACGTTTGCCTTGATCATATGCGAATGAGGTTCAGGAACTTTTGGAAGACTCGCGAGAGAGTAGAAAATATCTTTGCATTATTGTTTGGCATCATGGGTTGTATCTTTATGGGCCTAGATGGATTGACTTATATATTATAGCCCAACAGTAACCAATTAAAACATCTCATTTTTCAATAGTACTTCGGGCACTTACAAATCTTTGATGCAGTCGGAATGGCAAGAAAGTGAAGTTGATGGAGATATTAAGGAAGCTTGGAACAATTTGATCCCCGCCAAAGTATGTGCATTTACTTGGAAACTTCAACAACGCCGACGCAATCTTCTGGATCACAACATGCTATTATGCAACTTCTGCCATGAAACTCAGGAATCGGCTGAGCATCTTTTTCTTGCCTTTGGTGTTGCTACTAAAATTTGAAACAACTGCTATCAATGGTTTGGTATCATGACAGCGAGTCACCATCATATTTCTCAACATTTTCAGCAACACAAAGGTCTACATCCAAAGTCGTGGAAACAAAAACAATAGAATGTGTTGTGGCATTTTGTTTGTATCAAATGTGAAGTTACCATCGTGCCCTAATTAAATAATTTAATCATGATCGTCCAAATTGTATCTGGTATGGTATGGTAACATATGTCTTGCCACGTGGAATCATGTGCATTATGATCTAACGGTTTGCATGCGTTGCTGCCTAAACTTGTGTAATGCGATCTAAGTCATCCATGTATGAGATAATCCAACGGATGGAACTGAAGTAGTGCCTCAGAAGTTGTACCGCTGCGTGAGAATTGATTTAAACCATCCTTTCTCAAACTTGATCTAGTTGCTAATATTAGGCGGTGAGGGGAGCTGACATGGATCGCTGATATTGCGACACAATCCTGTGGCTGTGATCTATACTTATCAAGATTGAATTATAGTCGTTCGATGAAGATGATCCTGCGGTCAGGATCAAATGTTGGCGTGATATTTAAGCATTGAGGCGTCGAGATTTGTGAGATTATTCAGTTTTACAACTTTTCTCTCTTCGTGTTGTGTCTATTCTTCGAGAGGTTTTCTTCGAGTGAACCTTTGGATTTTTTCATTCAAAAAATTATTAACCATTTATTGTGGTTAAACCAAACCAAACCAAACCAAACATACCCAGTATATCCCGCATTTAGGTAGGGTCTGGAGAGGGTGAGATGTACACAGTCGTACCCTGAGCTCTAAAAAGAGATCAAAAGACTGTTTCCGTGGAGACCCTCGGCTCTTCGAACAAACACACACAAAAAAAAAGGTCGAGAGAGGGAGAAGGGAGAATACGATCGTCGTCCACCTGCATAGACAAGGAGATGAATTAATATACATTTAATGAGATGAGTCAATAAGTAGATAAGCAAGTATGCAAGTAATTAGGTAAAGAAAAACGTGCTACCCCGATACCTGCTAAATACCCCCTTATAAGCCCCCACTAACCCTAACTCTCAACCTCTCGAACAGTAATCCTACGTCTCCAACCCGCTCTATCAGAAGTCATGTCCTCGGAGAGGCCCAATCCCGCTAAATCCAATCTGAGCTGCTCCTCCCACGTCCTCCTAGGCCTCCCTCTCCCACGCCTCCCTTCGACCTGGATTCCTTCAACTCTCCTGACAGGGTCGTCAAGATGCCTTCTGCGTACGTGTCCAAACCATCGTAGTCTACCCTCTCTCAACTTCGTACCAATAGGTGCTATACCCAATGCGTCCCTAAAAAATCCATTGGGATCTTATCTAATCTTGTGCAACCACACATCCACCTCAGCATCCTCATATCTGCCACTTCAAACTTGCACGTGCAACAGCCTCATGGCCCAACACTCTGCAACATATAACATGGCTGGTTGTATAACCGTCCTATAAAATTTCCCTTCAACTTACTTGGGAATTTCTTATCGCATAGTACTCCGGTCGCCGATCGCCATTTTAACCATCTCACCTTAATACGGTGGATGACGTCGCCTTCAACCCCTCCATCCTTCTGTACTATCGATCCCAAGTACCTGAAACCATCCTTTTGTGGAAGTACTTGATTTGGTATCCTAACATCCATCCCCCTATCGTCTGGTATATCATCATCAAAATTGCATGCCGTATACTCCGTCTTTGAACGACTCAAGCGTAGTCCTTTTGTCTTTAGTGTCACCCTCCAACGTTCCATCTTAGCATTGACCTCCTCTTTTGTCTCTTCTACTAAGACAATATCATCTGCAAATAACATACACCATGGGATCTCATCTTGTATATCCCGGGAGAGCACATCTATAATCACCGCAAAAAGAAACGGACTCAGAGCAGAACCTTGGTGCAACCCTGTATTCACCATAAAATACTCAGTGTCTCCTACCGGGGCCCGCACACTAGTCTTTGCGCTCTCATACATATCCCTTATAGCCCTCATATACACCCACGGGACATTCATGTTCTCTAAACATTCCCAAATCACCTCTCTCGGTATAGAATCGTACGCCTTCTCTAAGTCTATGAATACCATATGGAGACTCCGCTTACGTTCTCTGTACTTATCCATTAGCCGTGTCAGTAGAAGAATTGCCTCCATCGTTGACCTTCCGGGCATAAATCCGAATTGGTTCTCTTTCACGTCCACCTCCTCCCGCAGCCTGCATTCAATCACTCTTTCCCACAACTTCATCGTATGGCTCAGGAGCTTAATTCCCCGATAGTTAATACAATGTTGCACGTTCCCCTTGTTCTTGTATAGCGGCACTACAACACTACTTCTCCACTCGTCAGGTATCTGTCCCTTTTATAGTATGACATTAAAGAGGTGTGTTAACCATTGCACCCCTACCTCCCCTAGACACTTTCACACCTCAATCGGTATCTAATCCGTCCCTTCTGCTTATGCCATTCCCATATTGCTAAGAGCCTCCTGCACCTCCCTTAGCGTTATTCGCCTAGCACAAGTCTATTTTCCATCCTTCGCCCCAACTCTCCTACCCCTAAGGTGCTATCGTACTCTTGCGACTCGTTAAACAACTTGTTGAAGGATCCCGCCCACCTATCTCTAATTCACCATAAGGATTTTCCCTCCCTCGTCCTTTATATACCTGACCGTGTCAATATCCCTACTCCTGCAGTCCCGGGATTTTGCCAGTTTATATATACTCTGTGCACCCTCCTTCATGTCCAGTCTCTTGTACGTATCCTTATAGGACCTGCCTACTGGTAAGATTCCCTTCATTGTTTCCTCTCTGCCTCCCCGTTTGCAGACATAAATTGTTTAAAACTATCTTGCTTGGTTTTAACTTTCGTTTGCACCTTGCCAGACCCCATTTAACCCCGTTTGCACCTTGAATGTTTAGATGTTAGATTAGATGTTGTGGTTGTTTGGTTTTATTGCTCATGTCTTGGGAATTAGTGTAATAATAAACCAGACTTTTGCTTGCCCAAATTGCATGCAAACAAGATATAGTTGTTTCTTATCCTTTTGCATTCATCGTGGTTGGACACTTGACTTAATCATTTTATTATTTTTTGCGACTTGTACACTTGCAACCATCATTGATGCATAGTTTCAAATCAACACAACAAGTTTTTGGCACCCTTGCCGAGGATTGCTAGTTTAGATACTATTAACACCACATAGTGAGTTTGTAGCTAGATTGTATCTTTGTTTGATTTTGTATTACCTTACTTGTGGTTATCTTTGTTTAGTTCATATATGAACTACTCTGAAGGCGAATACTTAGACTCGAGAGAGATAGAGTTTGAAAGAACTTTTCGAGCACGAAGGAGAGCTCAAAGAGAGGCAAGAAGAAATCAACGAAATATGGAAAATGTGGGAGATGTAGCTAAAGTGCCCCAATAAGATGATAGGACCATGTAAGACTTTGCTTTACCTAAAGCTAAGGAAGAAGCTCCATCCATCCGCAGGGTTGTCGTCCAAGCCAACAATTTTTAATTAAAGCCAACCATCATCTAAATACTCCAGCAACACTCCACATATGGTGGCCATCCACTGAGTATCTGAACTCACATGTGCGAGCATTTATTAAAGTATGTGACACTTTTAAGTATAATGAAGTAAGCCAGTAAGCTATCCTGCCCAGGCTCTTCCTATTTTCTCTAAAATATAAGGTAAGTAGATGGCTCCAATCACTACCATCAGACTCTATTCATACATTGGATGACGTGAGGAAGCAATTCCAAATACAACTATTTCCTTTATATATGACTGCCAGAATTTTAATGTAGATCACCTCATTTAGGCAGAGATATTCTGAGGCATTGTATGAAGCATGAGAGAGATTCAAAGATTTATTGAGAAGTTACCCGAATCATGGATAGCCTCATTGGAGACAACTTCAAGCATTTTACAATGGACTGGAGAGTGCCACATGGAGTGACATAGATGCAATAGAAAATGGCATGTTCAGGAATAAATCTTAGGCATGCACTTTGTAGGAAGTGATGGCTCAAAACTGCTATCGGTGGCCAAATGAACAAGATTGCCAAATGAATTGGATAAGGTGGATGCGCTAACAGCAACCATGCATGCCATGAAGGTACAGGTGGGGAACTAGATGTCCCAGAGTACAACAACAAAGTTATTATGATCGTGCAGTAACCATCATGTGAGACTTGTGGAGGAGAACACCCCTCTGATTTGTGCCAGGGAAAGACTTCATTGGATAATGTTCCTTTGGAACAACTCAATTACATTGACAACCAGCAGAATTATCCTAACAATTTAAATCTCAAAAGAAACAATCAGCTGAAATTCTCTTTGAGCAATAACCAGCATGCGCTCAACCCCACAGCATAGGATCCTCCACAATTCCAATTCCAAGGACATAAACCTACATACAACAGGCTTCATAGCGAAGAGATGCTGAACCAGCTGGCCGCAACTATAAAGAATAATGCAGACCTCTAGGTCAGCTGACTACTGCCTCAAGTGCCTTCATGCAGGAGAACATATAAACCTTTAAGGATCATGCAGTGCCATAAGGAGTCTAGAGTCCCAATTTAGCCAACTAGCCAAGCAGGTATCTGAGAGACCGCCAGGCAGGCTTCGAAGCACCATAGAAGTTAACCCTAAGGAGCAGTGCAGAACTATCATGTTAAAACAAAAGTGGAAGATAGCCCAAAACAAGCCCCTGCCCTAAGGATGAAAGCTGAACAAAAGCAGGAGGAGCCACTTCTTCAATAAGAGGATGACCATAGGATACGTATCCCTTCTCCACAAAGGTTGAAGTAGGAAAAAATGGATAAGAAGCCCCCAAAATTTCTCAAAGTATTCAAGAAACTTCACATCAACATTCATTTTGCAGAGGTTGTGGAGTAGATGTCTTGTTATGTTAAGTTCATGAAAGATATTTTATCCAACAAGCTCAAGTTCGAGGATTATAAAACCGTGGTTGTTACAGGAGAAGGTAGTGCCATTTTACGAAAGAAGGTGCCCCATAAACCTAAATATTTGTGGAGTATTACTATTTTCTATTATATTAGCAATCACACTTTTGATAGAGCTTTATATGATTTAGGGACCAACATTAATTTAATGCCTTTGTCAATTTTTTGGAAGCTTGGCACGAGAGAAGCTCAACCTACAACGATATCTCTACAGTTGGCTGATAGATCTATAAAAAACTATAGAGGTATTAATGAGGATGTGCTGATAAAGGCTGACAAGTTTATCTTCCCAACACACTTTGTGATTCTGGATATGGAAGAGGACCAAGACATCCCAATTATCTTTGGAAGGTTGTTCTTGGCCATCAGAGGCATGTTAATTGATGTCGAAGGAGGCCAATTGATACTTAGGTTTCAAGGGGAATAAGTAAAGTTTAACGTGTTCCAGGCAATGAAGCACCATGAATGTCAGGCAAGTTGCTTGAGTATTGACACAACTCTCCACATTCCATTGGCAGGATAGGAATATCGAAGGGAATGCAATGGAAAATTGCCTTGTTAGTACTGATACGACTATATTGGAGGAACCATCTGTAAAAGAATACATGCAATGGTTGGAAGCCAGTGAACCCCCAAAAGGAAGTACCACATCGAAGAATTGGGAGAAAGATTTGAACCCCAGTCAAGGTCTCTTGAGAAACTCCTAACCTGAAATTAAAACCAGTGCCATCCCATTTAAAGTATGCTTTCTTGGTTCTAAATACCACTCTCCTAGTGATTATATCTAACATGTTGACTTACACAGAAGAGGAAAGATTGCTACGAGTACTACAGGTACATTTGAGTGCCATTGGGTGGATTTGGACTGACATTAAAGTAAAGCCCGCCAATATGAATGCACAAAATTCTTTTGGATGAAGGGAGTAAGTCGTTCATTGTTGTACAAAGACGTTTGAACCCCATTATGAAAGAGGTAATTTGTAAGGAGATACTAAAATGTCTAGATGTCGGGGTGGTATATCCAATTTCAGATAGTAGTTGGACAAGCCCTATCGAATGTGTTCCAAAGAACAGAGGAATGACTGTGGATACCAACGAAAAAAAAAAAGACCTCATTTCAAAAAGAACTGTCACTGGATGGAGAATATGCATAGACTATGGAGCGTGGAATAAGGCTACAAGGAAACACCATTACCCACTCCCATTTATTGATCAGGTGTTGGACAAGCAAGCAGGACATGAGTTCTATTGCTATCTTTATGGATACTCATGATACAACCAGATTTTCATTGCTCTAGAGGATCAGGAAAAAAACACCTTCACATGTGCCTACGATACTTTTGCTTTTAGAAACATGCCCTTTGAGTTATGCAATGCACCAGCAACTTTGCAGCAATGCATGATGTCAAAATTTTTGGAGATGATGGAAAAGACCATTGAAGAATTCATGGACGACTTCTCAGTAGTGGGTTATTCATTCATTGCTTGACAAACCTTGAACAGTTATTAGCATGATGCAAGGAGACAAATCTTGACTTGAAATGAGAGAAATGTCATTTTTGGGTTAAGCAAGGCATTGTGTTAGGACATAAGGTCTCGAGTTCGGGAATTGAAATGGACAGAGCTAAAATAGAAGTCATTACCAAGTTACCTCCTACATCTTTGGTTAAAGGTGTATGAAATTTTATGGGGCATGCAGGTTTCTATAGACGGTTCATAAAATACTTCTCTCGTATTACTCGACCTCTATGCAAGCTGCTAGAGAAGGAATTCACATTCACCTTTCATAAGGAATGCTACATTGCATTCACCACACTCAAGACTAAGCATACCTTTAAGCCCGATGTTTGTCCACCTAATTGGGATATGTCGTTTGGAATCTTGTGTGACGTAAGTGATTATAGAGTGGGTCTAGTACTTGGACAATGCCACAACAAGATTTTCCACACGATATACTACGCCAGCAGGACCATGAATGCCCCACAAATTAAACTGCACCACAACAGAAAAGGAACTTCTGGCCATCGTGTTTGCTTTTGACAAATTTCGTTATTACATTATTGCAAGCAGTATTGTGGTATATACGGATCATTCTACAATAAAACACCTCATGGTAAGAAGGATGCAAAGCCTAGATTGATCCATTGGGTACTGGTGATGAACGAGTTTGATGTGGAAATTCAAAACCAGAAAGGATCCAAGAACTCTTTTGTCATAGGTCATTGGTTTGGATGGTTTTCCTATGTAAACTCTTCACCCTTTCTCATGTTTCTCATTCTTTTCCATGCCAAGGAGATCACCGATTGAGATAGACATTATTTTAAGCCACATTCTTGCTCTTTTTCAAAAATATTTTTATTTTCGTTGAGGCTTTTCTTCTTTTTCCACAAAGCCATTGAGCACTATTACCTACTATTCTTTAGAGTTTCAACCATTGACAATATGGTGATGTCTAGTCGGGTCATCCAATGCACTTGTCAACTACAAACATCCATGTTTTTGCTTAGGTGTCGTTACATCATAGTTGATTAGGGCCTTTGTAAATATTTTTGTACTTGATAGCAGCATTTGTGCTTAGGACAACAATGCATGAATTGCTACTATTCTTTGAATCCTTTTGCAGTATTTAAGCCTTAATCTTTGCAGCCTTGTGTGATCCATGGATTTAGCTAAGAAGGTTGCATTACCCCTTAATCTATGCTGCTATCATCAAGCTACAAGATTCAAGAATACAAAAATCAAGCGCTGCAACAAGCAAAAGGAATTGGATGCATCTCAAGTGCTCATGCTTCAAAAAATAAGGAAGTTATGAACTCAACCAGCCTTCAAATCTGTCGAAATTCTGTCTTGAAAATTTTGTTGTCTTTTTGGAGATGACGATTTTCCATCTAACTCTTTAAGTGTTTCCTTGGATGGTTTGCTATACAACTTACAGACAGAGACATACATGCCACGTCCAAGAGAAATCAGTAGGAAGATTTGGTTAAAAATAGCTAGCAAACAGCTCCCAGAGCATCCCTACTTTAAGGGATTTGTTACCATCTTATCTTATCTGTTTTTGAGTAGCTTGTCGTGTATAAAATAAAAGGGTGATAAGGGTAGAAAGGGAGTCGAGGGAGGGATAGAAAAATATTGTACTTTTCCATTAGAAATTTCAGAAATACAAAGTGCAGAAAATCCGCATCCAAAGAGATAAGATTGTTTCTCTATGAATCTGTCTGCTGATATTTTGCAGTGTCTTCCAGTTATGCTTGATTATACCTCTCAACCTTCTGTTGATCTACATTTCTTGAGATTGCCCAACCAAATTGGTGAGGTGTAATTTCAGAAAAACCAGACAACGGTATTAATTTTTAGTTTGTAGATACACTTGTGCATGTTTCTATTTTTGTTGTTTATATTGGCTATCAAAATTCATAAAAAAAAAACAGCAAGTAGGGACTTAGAGGGATGGTTAGTTCATCTAAGCTTTATCTGATAGTAGCTTCTTCAATTAAATAGGACGGTTAGTCTATTTCTTTGAAAGAGTAACAAAAATGATCATAATGATAGAGGAATGAGATCCGGTTATAACTCTTAGAATCACACACTTAATGAGATTTCATTGATCATAATATGGCTCTGATTATGGATTTAATGTGTTAGCTACCTGGTTAAGGGGTTAAGACTGCATGAAGAGAAGCAGTGGTTTAAAAATCACACATTAAGTACCGTTGAAAAATAGATAAGTGCTTCTATGATCCGGTTAATTTGATGGCATGTTCTTTGATATTTCATCTAAACTTCATCCTTAGTTTGCCAGTTATAGTTATAGTATTTAATTGCAACAAAATCCTCCCATTTTTTTTTTATCTATTTTCACACAGCAGATCAAGGCCAGAGCAGTGCAGATTACACCACCTTTCTTTGTGGATTCGACCTTGAGCTCTCTACTTGATACCCCTTAGCTCGTGTAGTGTAATTCAGGAATACTTTGAAGTAGTTTTCCATCCACGACACTGAAGAAAACAGTCATCAAATTGGCACCGTTGCCAGGGAAAGACAGATGTGTTATGTGCTGCCAGTTTTGATTTTGTTGGTGATATGTTTACTGTTTCACTGATTTTTTTTTATTGTGGCTAGCTTTCTTATGCACAACCAGCCACCTACTGATAATCCTACATTTGATAGTGAGCCATAAAAGTTGTTTCATAGGAGGAAGAGACAAGTACAAGCACAAAAGAAGCCAGCTCTAGCAAGTGCAGCAGAAGGTGCAACAAACTGCATTTCTGATCATGAAGAAGCTACTGCTGCTGCTGAACCTGATATGGCACATCCTAACCAGCAAACCTTGAAGGAATTGATTTCTCCTGACTAAAACCAGTAGGATACAGCAGTTCAATATCCAGATCCACCTGATGGAACAACTTTTGAGCTCAAAAGTGGACCAATCTATCAGCTACATTCTTTTGCAGGTTTGGATGGAGAAGATCCTATCAGGCATTTGTGTGAATTTCATGCCATTTTCACAAGCATGCAACCAAGATGAGTGACTGAGCATGTCATCAAGTTGAGAGTCTTCCCATTTTTCTTGAAAGGCAATGCAGAAAAAATGGTTCTACTACCTCCATCCGAACACAATCACAACATGGATGCTACTAAAGAAGTTGTTTATGGGGAAGTACATCCCTGCTACCAAGCAGAATAAATTGAAAAGGGAGATCAACAATGCTGACCAGCTATTTGAGGAGTCTCTATATGAGTACAAAGATAGATTTAATCGCTTAGTATCTAGTTGCCCTTACCATGGATTCAATGCACAAGATCTGACCCTTTATTTCTACAATGGACTTTCTGTCACAGATAGGCACCTGGTCAACGTTGCATTTCGAGGAAGTTTTCAGAATAAAACTGGTGCTGAAGCTGATAGCATCTTGGAGGAGTTGGCAGAAAGTTCCATACATAAAAATAAGCGAGTAGCAGCAAGGAAACTATATGTAGCATTTGATAGAGACAGTTTGGTATTGAGAAAGGCTGATGATGTGGAAGCTGCAATTAGGAGGTTGATCCAGAGAGATGAGAAGGCTGTTGCTGTTGTCTGCCAAATCTTTTTGCTGACTTATCATCACATCGATCAGTGTCCTACACTGCAAGAAGAATCGGGAAATGAAGTTTGTTCGCTTGATTTTAAGGAAGGAAATCATAGGCAAAGATATGGGAAAACCTACTACAGTCCTCATCCGAATTTGAGCTATGGGAATACTAGCAACATTCAGAATCCACAACACTTTAGGATTCCACAGAGACAAGGTTCAATCGAGGAAATGATGCAGGAGTTGATCATGATGCAGAAAGGAAATCTGCAAGCACATATGGACTCAAGAAGCAGCATCAGCAACTTGGGGAACAAGTGAGCCAACTGGCTGATTCAATTAACAAGCTACAGGCTCGTGAATAAGGGAAGCTGCACTCTCAACTTGAGACCAAGCCCAAGGCTCAAGCTAAGTCCATGACATTGAGAAGTGGACTGGTTCTCCTAGAACCTGCCAAGACAAGAGCTGCAGCAGCCGAGCAGAAAATTGATGCATAGTAGAAAATTGATTCAGAGAATGTTGCTGATGCTGCTGGAGCACGAGCAGAGGTTTCTTAAAAGAATTGAAAGACCAATAGCTGGAAAGATGAAGAACCCTTCAACGCACAAAGAGCTCTAGCCCCTTTTCGTGAAGCGTTGAAATATTTGAACAAAAAAGAGAAAGACGATGAATTGTTGGAAACTTTTAACAACTGGGAGGTAAACATTCCTTTGCTAAATAATTAAAATTGTACCTCGTTATGCTAATTTTTTTAAGGAACTTTGCACTGTCAAGAGGAGGCAGAAGTTGAAGGGTGAGAATAAGATCAGAGTGATTGAGTAAGTTTCTGCTGTATTGCATCAGCAACTCCAACAAAAGTGTGTTGATCCAGGTATGTTTACTATCCCTTGCACCATAGGAGAAGTAAAAATTGTTAGAGCCATGCTAGACTTAGGAGCTTCAACCAATGTCATGCCTGCTGCACTTTATGATTTATTAGGCTTAAGGCCATTACAAGAAACCATAGTAGTTATTCAGTTAGCAGATAGATCTACTGCATTCCCTAAAGGTCTAGTTGAAGATGTGCTTGTCATCGTTGATTCTTTGATTTTTCCTGCTGACTTTTATATTTTGGATATGGAGGTAGACAAGCCCTCAACACCTATTTTTCTAGGCAGGCCTTTCCTCAAAACAACAAGCACTAGGATTGATGTTTCCACAGGTTTATTGACAATGGAGTTTGATGGAGAAAATGTAGAGTTCAACATCAATGAAGCCATGAGATATCCACTTGAAGACTATCAAGTTTTAACTGTTGATCTAAATGAATCATGTGTTGATAGAACTTTGAAACTTGAGTCTGAAGATCATCTAAACACTGTGTTAACATAACCATTTTTCTTTCAACATTCTTCATAACTATTATCAGCTAACTTGCAGCAACAAGTGGCTCATCTGGAGCAGCTCCCTTCTGCTATTTTTAGGAGGAAAGCTCCTCTATTGGAGTTGCCCTCAAAAAGGCTCATCCTTTCTATTCTTAAGGTTCTAGAGGTAGAGTTGAAAACATTTCCAGAACACCGTAGGCATGAATTTTTAGGAGCAAATGGTACACTGCCAATAATCATTTCTAAGAAGCCATTGGATGGACCATAGTAGACATCAAGGGCATCAATCCAGCCATCAGCCATCACATGATTTACTTGGAGGAAGGAGCAGCAACGGTCAAGCAACCACAGAGAAGGCTCAATCCCCTCATGATGGAAGTGCTGAAACTCTATCAAGTTGGAATGATCTACTCCATTTCTTATAGGTAGTGGGTTAGCCGTACTTAGGTAGTACCAAAGAAGGGAGGAATCATAGTGGTTAAGAATAAAGAAGGAGAATTGGTGCCAACCAGGAAACTGACAGTCTAGAGAGTGTACATTGATTACAAGAGACAGAATCTTGTGACTATAAAGGATCAATTTACTTTGCCTTTTAATGATCATATGGTAAAAGACTTGCCAATAAAACTTACTATTGCTTTCTTAGTGGTTATTCAGGTTATTTTCAGGTGGCTATTCATCCATAAGATCAAGAGAAGACCACCTTCACTTGCCTCTTTGGCACCTTTCCTTATAGGAGAATGCCTTTTGGTATGTGCAATTCAAAGCATTTTACTTACAGTACAAGACAACTCATGAGATCATGGACAATGATCCCGCTGAATGAACGGTGTCTCACTACCGATATTCCAACGAGCCGGCCGCAGTGAACACCACGACTAGGATCTGTTCCCTGCCAAGCTTCTTCCCTCTTTCGTGGGTAGCCTTACGCACCTGGGGAACAAAGTCTCAGTGTAAATCCTTATCAGAGGGGCTCCCACTGTAGCAAACTCTATTTTCACTGCAATGTTCCGTCTTGCCCCCAACCCCAACCCCTTTTATTTCAGGTATTAGGAGCAAGATGTGCTTAGGTGTCTGATTGGGAGGTTAAAACAAACAGCAAAAGAAGATGTGGACAATCCCTACTCATCAATAGAAGAAATTGAGATGAGCAGACATAAGAGCGGGGAAGCAACCTCTTCTTCCGGCAAAAAAGCGTAATGAAGGGCAATCCTATGCCAAAATGCTAGCAAAAAAAAACAACCTCTGAGTATGGCAGACAGATAGTAAGCACCACCTATTTCCTTACTAACTTCCCAGCTTTTTGCGATGAGGATCGGCTAACGAGTATACTAAACAATCAAAGCCCAATAATGGAGCTAAAGATTGCAAGAAAGTTAACCAATGAAGGCCAACCTTTTGGCTTTGTTGTCTTTAAGGACTCACATTTGAATTGTGATGATATGGTGTTTTGACTGAACAATATATGGATAAGCTCTTACGGTCTGCGAGCTAACATAGCCAGATATCCAAAGACCAAAGAAACGAAAGCAGATACAACAAAGATCCAGTCATGAATACAAAGTTGGAAAAGATCCCCCATGTTACTAAGAATTGGGCAAATCAGGTAGGGGCATCAGTTAGTACTACGATGGTAGCAAGAAGATCTGATGTGGTCCACCCGGCAAATGCAGGAACTATCCCAGTGAGGAGTACCAACGAGCTACATTACCAGGTTAAATCCATACAGACAACTACGGATGAATCCCTGGTATGGTTGAAAAAATGATATATAGGTACTCTCCTACCGGATATGGATTGGTTCAAATTGCAGTTAGTCCTAAAAATGGTAGGCTATATAAATATCAATGTTAGTATCCTATCCACCACTCAGCTTTTGCTATGGGAAGAGGATGAACATAATCTCGAAGTATTAATCCAGCATGATTATGGGTGGCTTAGCAGCTGGTTATCTGATATAGTTTCCTGGCAGAAAGTGCATGAAGAATGTCTCATACCTAGACAGGTGTGGCTCAAGATATATGTCTTACCAATCCAATATTGACACAATAATATATTCGAAAGGATTGGTGGAGTCCTTTGGAAATGCATTAAAATCTATGAATGCACATTATCCCATCGCTTCCTAACAGTTGCTCAAATACTTATTTTGATTGACTGGGACAGGCCTATCCCACACAAAATGAATTTTCTCATTAATGGTAAAACTTACCAACTACGGATAGTAGTACTTGAAACTGAAAGATTTCAAGAGTTCAAGCTCGTAGAAGATACCTCTGACTCTGATAGTGATCTCTCAAATGAAACTGGTGAGCTCTCTTCACAAGATTCTGAAAATATGAGCTTAATCCATACTAGGGATCAATACCAATGCAGAGGTGCACAAATAGGTGAAGGTACCCCCTATTTTGTTCAGAAGGCCAAATACTCAAGATAAGAGCTTTCAATGATTTTGTTCAAAATTTAAACCTAAGAGACCTCCGAATGGAAAGGAGGCATTTTACCTGGTATCTAAAATCCCTAAAAGCCATGAGTAGGTTAGACATGTTTATAGTAAATGATCTATGGTTTGGGAGCTGATCTAACTTGGATACAGGCGGGACTAATGAGAGATTATTCGGATCATTGTCCAATTAGCTTAAGTTCTTAGAAGCAGGATTGGGGGCAGAAGCCTTTAAAAGTTCTAGATTGTTGGCTTGAGGACAACACCTACACAACTATGATAGACAGAATCTGGGGACAATCACAAGTGCAAGGCTATGCCAGCTTCAGGGTCAAAAAGAAAATCCAGGCATTAAGAGGAGGGATTAAAGAATGGAACCAATTGGAGAGAATAACCATGGCTGATAAGCGCAATAACATTCTACAGGAAATGAAAAGCATTGAAGCTGCGGTCAAGCAGAACATAGTGAACCCAAAATTACTTGAAGTTGCAAGGAATATAGCTAAATTAGCAGAAGATTTAGACAGAATCACAAGGCAGATGGAGACTATAGCATACTGAAAGCAAGAACTACATGGTTGCAGCAGGGTGACTCGAACTCAGCATATTTCTATAATTGTATAAACTGCACCAGGAGGAGGAATCATATAGAAGGTGTCTAGGATAGGAATGTCTGGGTAGATGATCCAGTAGTTGACAAAAAATGCTTCAAGGACCACTTTGAGGAAAGATATATGGAAATGCCTTGGACAAGACCTCGAATAACAAAACTAATCTTCAACCAACTAAGTGGACTCTCCCAAAGGTTGCTGCTAACACCCTTCACGGAGAAGGAGGTGATGACTGCTATTTTAGAATGTGATAGCCATAAAAAGCCCTGGGCCAGATGGATTTAACTTCAAATTCATCAAACATTTTTTCCACCACAATGGGACCAGACATCTGCCAACTACTCAAGGAGTTCTACAAATACAGTAAACTATCTAAAGGTTCAAATGCAGTGCACATTGTTTTGGTAGCTAAAAGTGATTATCCGAAATATGTGCAGGACTATAGACCAATTACTTTGATTGAGGCTATTAGTGTTATGTCCTTAGGCCAATCACCTTAGGCCTATGTATTAACATTTTTATGTTGTATATATGATTGTAGCAACCTTCACTATTTGTTTATTTATAACATATAAAATAGTGAAGCCTAGCAT